>SDVV010034057.1:0-11220 GCA_016164225.1 Gammarus roeselii
TATAAATATTATAGAAATAGATATCGCGTTTTATAAACAACTGTTACGAAGACCTCTCTACGACGGCAATCTGACGAGGTTAAAAACAAGATACGACCGAACGCAGGGGGGGGGGGCCCTTCGTTTGAGGTGCCTGACCAAAGGACAAAACCGTGTCGCGGTCAAAATCCGAGCTACATATCCCTTAGGTGTAAAACACCTAGATATTGCACCTAAGAAAAAAAACTGTTCCAGGGAAAGTAAAAACAGTTTGAAAACACTGATATTTGATCTGTAATGTACCCAGATTAAAGCTATAAGTCATCAACCAAGCCGGGTATAAAATAGCTGTAAATCGACTGCCACGACTCGTGAATAATGTATTAGACACCGTTCTTTGGGAACGGGAATAAAACTGTGATACACCTGGATATTCAGATGTATTACAGATTAAAAAGTTCTTGTTGGCAGGTGTAAAACATCGTGAATGCAGCATTATAAAACACATTTTTTACTCAAATTGTGACAGTCGATTCACAGCTATTTTATGCCTGACATGGTTGATGATTTATTGCTGTTTTCCTGGTACATTGCAGAACATAACTGGCTGTATTCAAGATATCATCACGATCCTTGGAAGAACTATTTTATGAGGGCGATATCTAGGTGTTTTACCCTGTAAGCCATGCAATTTATACCTGTAATACATCAGAAAATACAAGTATATTACAGTTTTGTCCCGTTTCCAAAAAGCCGTGTCTAATACAATTTTATAAATCACCTGTGTTACACAAGTGGTGAATGTCGATTTATAGCTATTTTATACCTGACATGGTTGATAGGGGACTTGCTAATTTTCTCACTGGCAGACATCCACACAGAGTCTACAATTACAAGCCATCTCGTACCCATCCCTTCCCTAATGGTGTCCCAAATGGTTTTGCCCTTTCCCCCTACCTGTTCAATGACTTCATTCACGACCTGCCCATTCCAACATAACCCAGCATCAATATCAGCTCATAAGCGGACGATCTCACAATAATCGCACAACGCCACATAAACGAGACCGCAGCTGCATGCGTCCTGGAGTAACTGAACCCTTTTGAAGTCTTGCTGCTGGAAAATAGAATGAATGTGTCCTACACCAAGTTTTCCCTAACATTATTGACACCAGAAAACAGTGAAGACCGCATTCACCCTCATGTCACGCTTAACAACACTCCCATATGGACAGTTCCACTTCCACTATCTTCGGACTAATTTCTGACACGGGGAAGACATTCAAACCTCACACAAACGACATCGGCAGTAAAGCCAGAACAAGACTGGACGTCTTGTTCAAAGAATCGATTACAACACTATACAAACAATTCTTTAAGCCCATCATTTCCAATGCAAACACCATCTGGTTCTCTGACTTTGCACCCAGACATTTTACTCCCTACAAATAATACAGAACACGGCCTTACGCATCGACACGGGCTGTACGCAGAACACACTCATATCCCACTTACATGAGGAAACCATGAGGAAACCATGGTCCTCCTTCACAAACATCATCTTAAAAGAAGATTCTAGACCCAGCACATCCATGCCTCTACCTACTAAATCCACGTCAAACCAACCGACACCTGCACAGCACACCAGGCAGCTAATTTTCGTTCTCTCTACACGACCATTGCCCGTTCTAAAGATAACACATTTATGCACAAGCAGTTACACGCACACATACGTGAACTCAAAGTCATTACGGTCCTACATGATCACTCGCCTGATGGGACGTGGAGGAGTTGAGATTGCCTAGATGTGACTGGGTTTACCTGTCGCGGCTGAGATGCGGGCACCACACGGCCCCCCCAGTCATACCAGCATAGACTTGGAAATGTCCCCTACGATCTTTGTTTGCAATGCCGGAATTCGCCCGATACAATCGAGCACGTCATGACGTCGTGCCTAACCGTCGCACCCGGAGCTTCGATCATATTAATATCACGTAGGTACGTGATCTGTGTGAACGCCCGGTAGAAAGCATCAACTTCCTCAAGAACGTAGGCATAATATTATTGCCTGCACCTGCTGAAAAACTCGCAAAATGCACAAGTGGGTGGGTTCCCCGGCTTAGGGCTGTGCGCTGGATGTGCCTCCTTCATTGCAGGGCAAGTTGGGTTGAGCAACAACAACTACAACAACAACAGAGGTTGTTGTCACCGACAGCGGCAATAGTCATTTTGCCTCATTTTCATAGTAAGAGGATGAGTTAGTCTTCCAGTGTTTGTCGAGGCTGTTTTTAAATGTGTTTACGTCATTACTATTAACCACATCATGTGGTAATCGGTTCCAAATTGTTGGTAGGTTTATGATTGGAAAGTAATTTTTGGCAACAGATATCATGAATAATTTTAGCCACAGATTTGTTTATTTTTAAAATTTTTCGGTTGTAATCTCAATCAAAAGCCCCTCGAGCTAGCTTTAGTTAACCCACTTATGTAATTGAAGGCTTCTGTCAGCTGACCTGTAAGTAATTTCTTTCTGGGCATATCAGTTAGTCGAGTCGTTGCGGGTATGTATTACTTCCCAGTTGCTCGGTGCTGAAAACGTTTCATCTGGTTAATATCCCCTTTAGGTGATGAGACCTAAATTGTGATGCCAATTCTATTTGGGGCCTAACGAGTGAAGAATGTAACAAAAGCACGAAATCACTGGACTTGTTAAAAAATCTGAGTATAGAGGCAAGGACTTGATCCCATTTCTTGTAGCTGGCATCCACTAGATCCTTCCACTTAAGATCTTTCGTGATATTATTATAAGATCTCGTTGTTGGCCGACTTCAGTCATATGCTGGTCTGCCATCACGTGAACACAATTGCTATTGTGTTCCTATTTGCATAACAGTGCATTTATCCAAATTAAAATTCATTTATAACTTATCAGATCAGTCCACTATAGTTTATTAAGAACACTTTGGATAGTTATGCAATCCTGCTAACAGTCCGCTCTGTGGCAGAGTTAAGTGTCATCAGCAACTTTGAATAACTTGCTAACGATGCTGATGTCGATGTCATTTATATTGATTATAAAAATAACAGGCTCCACAACACTGCCGTGTGGTACTTCAGATGTTACCGTCCCCACTGACTGTTTCCTTGACCGACACAGACTCCTTGCTGGTGGCCCGTGAGCCCATTTCTGGGCATACTGGCCACTTCAAGTTCTGCCGTACGCTTCCAATTTTATCAGTAAGCTTTCATGAGGGCTCCTTTCAAAAGCTTCTTGGAATTCGAGATAAATGAGGTCGACGCTCTGGTCTCGTCGTATATCTCGGTGACCTTATTTAAAAATGCAAGGAGGGTGGCCAGACAGCAGAGTTGGCTTCTGAAGCCGTGTTGGGTTTCCTTGATGAGGTGGTTTCTCTCGAGGTGCCGCGTTATACATGTTGTTATCATTCTTTCCTAGGATTCGCCGACCACAGACGTGAGACTCTTTGGTCTATAATTCCCTGTGCCTGGCCTATTACCTTTTTGTAGATGGCTATGATGTTTGCCGTTTTCCAAGCGTCTGGAACAAGTCCATTAGTCAAGTAGTCCTAGCCCTGCTAAAGACCTGGGTCAATGGACTGCTTATGATTTCAGATATTATCATCTGGTGCAGTAGATTTGTAAATTTTTCATTTGTTGAGTTGTTACTCTTCTTCATCAACGCGGAAGTGACTGTTTTCCCACAGTTGCATTTCTTCAGGCACTTCGAGTTGTGAGATATTGTTCATATCCTTATCCGTGGTGACGGCTGCAAAGTAATCATTAAGTATGATAGACAGGTCTGCATCGTATGACTTTATATCGCCTATACTATTTTGTAGAAGGGCAATGCTGTCGCAAACAAAACGTCTCAAATTCGCATATGCGAAGAACCCTTGTGGATTTCCCGTAGCCTTTTCAGCAACATTTTTTCCCTTGTTTCTCTAGGCGCATCTGATCACTCTCTCTCTCTCCAGTTGCCAAAACTTGCCGAAAGGCATTATTAATTTATATTTTCTGCATGTAATAGCATTTTGTACTTAAAAATATCAAAAGATGATTCTAACAGGCATTTTAGTTTGTGAAAACTATGATACTCCTGATGTCACGCTGAAAATATTTCTATGAATCATATCCTGATTTTTTTTATCATTGACCGTATTCATTGACGCTAAATAAATCAGCCCCGGAAAACAAAATGCTACTCTATTTTGTCGGCAGCAATGAGATGCAATTTCAATTACTGGCTAACTTTCGTATCCTCGTATCTTTATTTCTGTCTAACGGACTTCATACATTCTTGCTCCCTTGTTCCGCACCCTTAAAGCTGTCCCTGCAGCACGAAGAGTCTTGAGGTGCGTTCACTGCCAGCCGCAGCAGCAGATGACTGGCTTGTCAGGTAGTCGGCCGATGACAGGGACTTGATATTTCAGCGTTCACCGCAGGGCTGAATATTGACGGCACGGTAATCTCCTCTTACATTGTTCTTCAACAAGTCACGATGTAAGAAGCACTAAGATGGTCTGGTCTAAACAGACTGATATTGAGCCAGGCCAATAATATGTAAATTGTAACTCGAGTGATGGGCTGTGGAGGGTAATGGACATGATGGAATGTTTATCACACTGTTTGACTTATAAACTTGTTCCCAGTTGTCAATTTGTCCTCTTATCGAAGAGGCTCCGGTGGGAAGGTTGTGTCATGAGCATTTCCGCCAATCGCAGACAAAAATCAATATTTGCAATGACGCAATTTACTTCCACTAATTCTTATACGTTTAATCATGTTTGATATTGTCGAAAACCCCCGAATTGACAATACAAGTGTGAAGTTATCTGAAAAAAATTTGCCATATTCGATCTCAACGCAAAAAAGAAACAGGAAAGGCTCTTGTTATTCAACGGGGAGAGTCGTGGGGGAGGGGGTTGCAGATTGAGCGAATCTGAAGCCCCTGTGCACCATTTCCGGTACTATTACTGGTTCAAGATCCGTTTTACGGATTTCAACGGATCAAAGGGGAGCAAAGTCGTCCTCTCACGATCGAATACATTGTAATGCAACAATACCTTGTAATGCAACAATGCATTGTAATGCAACAATACATTGTAATGCAACAATACGTTGTAATGCAATAATACATTGTAATGCAACAATACATTGCAATGCAACAATACCTTGTAATGCAACAATAAATGAAAAGCATCTGGACACAGGCTCGTACTTCTCAAGTTAAGGCACAAGAAACAATTCCGAAACGAAGTAAAATCGCGCATATTTTTTATGAAGAGTGAACGCGATGCTCCCCATCCTGGATGATTTGCATGGTAATTAAACATTACGTGCGCAATAATGAACCATAGCACTCGTGCGTCCCGAGGTAATGCCCAGAAAACTTCTGCGAAACGAAATCAGAGATATAAATCTCTAGTTCAGCCCCCTGCCCCTCTTTTAACATTTTTGGGGGGCTAGAATAGGCGCGATGGCCCCATCCCTCGATCGTTTACATTGCAATGAATCTGCAAGTGTAAACTAGTTCAGGCCCGTTGAACATTTATTTGAGCTCTTATGAGCGTGATGGCCCCTCCCCTGTATCGTTTAGCTAGTACTGAATAATTGCGTGTGAAATAATTACCCATAGCACTCGTACTTCTCAAGTTAATACGCTTAATCTTGTCCAAACAAAATCATTAAATGGATTCTCAAGTTCCGGCCTCCCTTGATTTTTCTTTTTGGCTGGAACAGGTGCAATTGCCTGCTTGCTGGATCGTTTACTTTCTAATGAATCATGACGCGTAAAATAACTGATTATACCACTCGTATTTTGCTGGTTAAATCACAGGAAATTTTTCCGGAACGTAACCAGGAAATGAAATCTCGAGTTTAGGCCCTCCTTGAACATTTTTTTTGAGCTGAAATGGGCGTTATGGCCCCATGCCTCGATCGTCTTCATTGTAACGAATCATTACGCCTTTAACTACAGCACTTGCACATTTACTGGTAAGGAACAGTGAACTTCTCCAAATGAAATTAGGAATTGAAGTCTCCGTTTTAATCTTTTTAGGACGGAATGGGCGCGATGAACTGCACCCTCGATCGTTTATATTGCAATAAATCATTACGTGTAAAATAATTGACCACGACTCTCTTAGTTCGCAATAATTATTGTTCAGGAAACTTTTCCGAAACAAAACCGAGAAAGGAAAGCGCGAGTTTATAGGCTCCTGTCTACTCTGAGTATGAGGGGCCCGGAGGCCCCTTCCTTTGTCGCTTACATGTTATGCATCATTTCATGCCAAGTAAGGGGAAATAGGACTCGCAGTCCAGGAGTTTTGAAACGAAATCAGGAAATGGATTCTTGAGTGCAGGTTCCCCCTTGCACATTGCTTAGGACTGAAATGGGCGCGATGTCTCTTTCCCTCGATCATTTACATTATAGCAATTTATTTTGTGTTACATTATAGTGAAGCGATCGAGGGAGTGAGCAGTTGCGCCCATTCAACCAGAAGGAAAGCTCAAGGGGTTGGTGGAACTCGAGATTTCATTTATTGATATTGTTCCAGAAAAAAAATGTATATAACCTGTGATATACGAGTGCTGTGGTTAATTACTTTACACGTAATGATTCATCACAATGTAAAAGTTTCCTGTTCATGACCTGTAGAAGCACAAGTGCTGTATTCAATTATTTTTCACGTAATGATCAAGTGAAGTGGGTGTCGCGTATATTCCAATAAAAAATCAACGGGGGAGCCTGAAATCTCGTGTGCAGGCCTCCTTTATATTGTAACGAATCATTACGTGAAAAGTAATTGACCATAACACTCGTACTTCGCAGGTAAAAACCCAGGGAACTCTTCCGATATGAAATGGGACAGTTAAATCTCGAGTCCAGGTCATCTATGAACGATTTTTGGTTGCTCGTATCATCGCGATGGCCTCTTCGCACGCTCCTTTACGTGGTAAGTAAATACTATAAAACTCTTACTCCACCAGTTAATGGGACTGAAACTTTTCCAAGACGAAATCAGTAATTGAAGACTCGAGATAAGTCCCCTCCTGAACTATTTTTTAGCCGGAACAGGCTATAAATGACTCCTTACAACTTGAGTTACGAGTGCTATGGTTAATTATTTTACACCTAATGTCATTACAACTTGAGGTACGAGTGCTATGGTTAATTATTTTACACCTAATGATTCAATACAACTTGAGGTACGAGTGATATGGCTAATTATTTTACACCTAATGATTCATTACAACTTGAGGTACGAGTGCTATGGTTAATTATTTTACACCTAATGATTCATTACAACTTGAGGTAGCTACGAGTGCTTTGGTTAATTATTTTACACCTAATGATTCATTACAACTTGAGGTACGAGTGCTATGGTTAATTATTTTACACCTAATGATTCAATACAACTTGAGGTACGAGTGATATGGTTAATTATTTTACACCTAATGATTCATTACAACTGGAGGTACGAGTGCTATGGTTATTTCTTTTACACCTAATGATTCATTACAACTTGAGGTACGAGTGCTATGGTTAATTGTTTTACACCTAATTATTCATTACAACTTGAGGTACGGGTGCTATGGTTCATTATTTTACGCCTAATGATTCATTACAACTTGAGGTACGAGTGCTATGGTTAATTATTTTACTCATAATGATTCATTACAACTTGAGGTACGAGTGCTATGGTTAATTAATTTACACCTAATGATTCATTACAGTGTGAACGATCGAGGTGATGGGTACATCGAGCCCGATCAAGCATCATTACCGGAAGTTGTGCCTGAGCTTGAGATTTCATTTTCTGATTGTCTTTCGGAATAACTTCCCTGCGCTTTAACTTGCAAATAATGATATTTATTGTAGATTTTTTTCAAACGTAATGAGTCTGTATAGTGTAATCAATCGCAATTGAAGGCCATCGGTCCCCTTCAAACCATATAAATCCATAAAATGAGTCTTGAACCCGTCATAGTCCCGGAAGCGATTCTGGAGCTACTGCGCACTGGGGGGTATAGTAGCTCCTGAATCGCTCAATCTGAAACCCCTTCTCTCCTCCCTCTCTCCTCCCTCTCTCCGTTTAATAACAGGGAAATTTCATGATATTTTTTTTGTGACGAGCTCAATTGTGGCTAAGAGTGTCCCGATAATGTCACACTTGTGTCGACAATATGACGAAACAAATACTCTTCATCCGCCAACACCCTGTAACTTGGGGCAGAGATTCTGACGCTGCATGTCAGGAGTTCAAATCAGGCTACAAAGTTACTGATTTCATTTCTGAGTGCCCCCAGCCACTTCACATTTCTGAGTGCCCCCAGCCACTTCACATTTCTGAGTGCCCCCAGCCACTTCACATTTCTGAGTGCCCCCAGCCACTTCACATTTCTGAGTGCCCCCAGCCACTTCACATTTCTGAGTGCCACCAGCCACTTCACATTTCTGAGTGCCCCCAGCCACTTCACATTCATCCTGTTCAACTGTCATGAGTTACGAAATCTTAGGACAGGAAAAGTCTTTGGTGTGCTGTAAATGATTAAGAAGTACAATCATTAGAAACGGACGAAATTCCACACCGCACGAAACAGAATGGTTGGCAGGTCGGAGTGACTGACAGAGTAATTGGCTCGACGGAGTGATTAGCAGATTGATTGTATAAGATTAATGATTGACAGAGTCATATCCTAGACGGAGTGATTAGCAGGGGGAGTAATTGACAAAATTATTATCAGGACGGAGTGATTGGCAGAGTTGAGCGATTAGGAGTGTGATTGGCTGGACAGACCTCGTTAGAACAACAGTTCAAATAGGAAACATCGCGGATGTTGCCCTATGTTCGCGACGACTATCAACGTACTGTTGTTAAAGGAAACTCAACGTGAGAGGGATACTAACTCATGGATGTTTCGAACATTTGCGATTTCAAGCCCTTGAGGCATTCAGTGCCAATGAAAAGAGGATCGTTTCATGTTGATCCCTCGGATGGTGTTCTGAATATTGATTAATCTCATATTCTAAAATTTGGGTTACAAATTTTTCAGATACTTTTGTGAGAAAATCAGCTGGGCAAACCGTTTCGGAAGAACGTTATCAAAACGGCCCACCAAGACGGTTTCATTTCTCTCATTTACCTGGAAATGCTTAATGAGGAAGCATGTCACGAACCTGAAAAATAAATTGTAATGTTTCACAATATGCTTGGTGTTTTGAAGTTTCTTGGGCGATTTGGATATCGATTATATAAAAGTTTGTTTCATTGAAACAAAACTCTTCGTATATCGTATGAACTTTGTTCAGAGTAGTCGTCGTGAAATAAGGCTGACCTCTTCTACACTTATTTATCACCTTAATAATAAAGACGTTGTCGCTGGTAAATCAGTCATTGAACATAATGAAGCATCGAACCAAGACCGTGGAATTTAACATTTCACTTGAAAAATCATTTTCTTAAATTCAATTCCGTGTTTCTTGCTCATCCCAGTGACACTCAGACGATTTTCTTACCTGTGATTATAAACGTCTTGTCCATTCAACAATATTTTGGAGGGATCTAAATACTTGTTCTGACAATATTCTTAAAAGGACTCCACGTGGACCGCATTTTCTCATATATGTAATTGGTACACTATATCAATATAACACGCATGTTTACTAAAGAAACGTAGCAAACAAAGAGGACATCTCTGACGGTATTCGATTGGAATGAAATTTTAATGATTCTGGAAATCAAACTTCGTTAACGCTTGAATGTAGAGCAAAGAACATCACTCAAGATTAATTAGAATTAATTGATATGGACCGAAACTTGTGATGTGAATGATTGTTAGGGTCATATTCAAATAGTTACAAAAAAGGGAACCTTTTACTGTCTGATGAGATATAAATGTATTTTACTATCCAAATTTAGCTAACGAATCGCGTCACCGCAGGCGGCTCTAAAACACTCGTGCTGACGGTTAAAAGATGTGTGTGAGAGAAAACTCGGCCATTTCGTCGAAAACATTATCACGACGTCATAGGCTCTAATGTTTTGTAATACACAGTTGTTGTACTGCCCAACTCCACCCTGATATTAGAGTGCACTGGCAGGAATACCTCCATTCAATCCTTCCTGCTGTTGCAGTGTCTAATACCCCCCCCCCTCTCTGATATTAGAATGCACTGTCACGCTAATATCAGGGGTGTCTGATCCTTCCTGCTGTTTTCAAATGCTTGAAAAATTGCATGATTTCATAGTATCAGACTGGAAATGTAATATTTGTAGCGTAGTAATTCTAACAGGGCGTGCATTCGGGAACTACAATAAATTGTTATCGAGTAATTTACTCATGGGATATCTTCTCAGTTTGCCACTCGTTCACGTGACCGTGTCCCAGTGTTTTTTTTCAGTTTATTTAAAGTACGAGACGGCTTTGATGTCGCTGTAATGCCTTGCCTTGTGATTTATATATTTTGTAAACATCCAATATTAGTTTAGGATGAACACAAATCTGTTCGCGGTTTAGTAAATTTACCAATTTAATAATTCGAATGTGGCTAAATGCTCAATAATATAGTACTGTTGGGTACTGAATAATAAAGGAGTGCTGAGTATTGACGTTAAGTCATAAAATTGACTGATTATGAGCATGCACTCAGTTAGACTGTGTCCATTTGAGAACCGGGGCAGATTTAGTTAAAAATAAAGAATCTGACATACTCTAAAGCCAACCCATCTCGATAAACAATATTTCACGTTGGATTAAAATTTATCACATTACTGAATCAAATGCTTAACCCATTTTGTTTGGACGCATGACTGTGAAACTCCTCTCAACCTCACCTTCCGCTGAAGGCCTGGATTTGTCTATGCCGCTCTGGCCACATCGCCGATTATCGCCTCAGAACAAATAATTCCAGATGATTGAGCCCTGCCACTTTGGGAATTTCTGACGGTGAGCCCTTCCATTGGTTTAGCTGGACCCTTCCATTGGTTTAGCTGGACCCTTCCATTGGTTTAGCTGGACCCTTTCATTGGTTTAGCTGGACCCCTCAATTGGTTTAGTTAGACCCTTCCATTGGTTTAGCTGGACCCTTCCATTGGTTTAGCTGGACCCTTCCATTGGTTTAGCTGGACCCTTTCATTGGTTTAGCTGGACCCTTACATTGGTTTAGCTGGACCCTTCCATTGGTTTAGCTGGACCCTTCCATTGGTTTAGCTGGACCCTT
>SDVV010034058.1:0-11220 GCA_016164225.1 Gammarus roeselii
CTCGCCTTGCCGTCAGCCATCCCCCCCCCTCTTTCTGGGGGATTCGGCCTAGTGTCTGTATCTGAAATGTTCGATTCAGTTAGAAGCGGTTTTCTATGGTTGGAAAGAGTTTGTCTATCAATCTGATCGTTGTTTGATGTTAGATAGTGTTAGAGGAAGTGATTTGTGGAGGCACAGATTGAGAGTTATTTGATGGATCAATAGTATAGCGTCGGAGGGCATCGGGGTTTGTTACGTATCCCTCGGCAGGGACAAAAGGATTAGCGTAACGCTGGGCAAAGTATTTAGGCATGTATGTCACGGTTGGGCGCAATGGGTATAACGTGTAGTTTGTGTTGTGCAATAGATTTGCTATGGAAGTTACGTCATCAAAGAAGAGTGGAGCATAGGGCAGTGGCCTTGGGGATTTCGTTTGCTGTGCCTCTGCATAAATGATTGGTGGAACGAAGGGTCAAGTTGAAAAGGCTTAATTTAGAATGCAGTGTCATTAATGACCGATGGAGCGTCGGATGAAGGTGCATGGCATTTGGTTCGGTGTGCAGTAGCATGTGCAACGGGCGGTGGGTAATTTTGCGAGGTGCATGGTTCAGTTTGGTATTCAATGGCATTGATGAAAGGTATGGTTTTGAGTGCAAAGGACTTAGTCTGTTTAATAGAATGGGCATGATGACAAGGCACTGATGGAGAGCTGTTGGTATGAGAATGATGAGGAGGCACCGATTTTGGGAGCTTTTGGTATGAGGATGATGATGTAAAGGCACTAATTGAAAGCTGTTCATATGAGGATTATAAGGAGGAGGCGCTGATTGGAGCTGTTTGTATGGGGTTGGTGAAGATGTATGAAGTGGGAGCAGTTTATGTAAGGATATTGAGGAAACGCTGATGGAAATCTGACGGTACAGAATTACGAGTGGGCGCTGACTTGGAGCGGTTGCTATGCGGATGATGAGGATGCGTTGATTGGATGCTGATGACATCGGGATGAAGACGTGCTGATTGGGTGTTGTTTGTATTGGGATGATGAGGGGGATTTTGATTGGGAGCTGTTGGTATGAGGAGGGTATGGAGGCGCACATCGGAATCTATTTGTGTTCAGATGATGAGAAGGTGCCTTTGGAAAGCTGTAGGTAAGGTGTACAGTGATGATTTAGGGATGCCAATTGGGTACGATTTGCACGGCACCGATTGGTGATAGCCCACGAAATAATGGGCAGAAGATGGGATTGAAAGGGGTTCAGTTTGTTGTACACTATTCGAGAACGTTTGTGAAGGAATTAAATTTGGTTTCTAGTGGGAAAACCGCTTTCTATGTGACTGGGTAACAGCAGCATTGTTTGGAAAGTAAATAGTTGATGCTATAGTAAAAATACTAGGTATTTTCTTGTGAATCGTGTATTTTTTTTTAATCGTGGTGTTTGGAAACAGAGGTGCCAGTATTTTTCGGTCATGAAGAACACACGTCTCATATGCATGGTTCACGAGTGGCTGCACGGTGAAGGTGAGGGATACGGTGTGGGCAGTCTTTACTGGAGTGTGATGAGTGATGATACGGGAGGATGGCCGCATGAAAAAGGGAAGGCTTGGAAGGGAGGGAAAGCAAACGACTGCATGCTTATTGTGGACATTGCGATAGAAATGGGATAGCAATACCTCAACCCAGTGAGGAACATCACCGACCAAGTTGGAAAAGGTGACCATTCCACTTTTGTTCAGCTCTTGCATTCTCGCAGATTGAATAATCGCCCGTCGGGGGCAGAAGTGGATTCGTTCCTTAGTGTTCCTGTGGGAGTAACTAGGAGGTCTAGGTACTAACATAGACTAATGAAACGGTGCCTCTGTTTGATATCTATATTTTTCTTTAAAACTGCAGTGGATATTTTTGTAACGTCCCCATTTTCGATGTGATCCGTGAGCACTATAAATGGATTTGAGAATTAGCGAAATGAAAAAAAATGCAAGATGAAATTTTTACAAAATAAAATACGTCAATTTGTGCAGGATACCAACCGATTTGCTTAAATTCGTTGAAACATAACCAAATGATGTGCGGGTACGAGATTTATTATTATTGTGTAATTCTTCTTTCTATACCCTCCATGCCGTCTAATTCTAATTACACATTGGGAAGCCAGCACCTCTCTTGCGACATATTAGAAAGCAACTGATTTGTCTCGGCAATTCATCCAAATGTGTAAGTTGATCGGTCATTCTAAGGTATTCTCATCAAATGTAGTGTGTCGTTATACAGGTTAGGAAGACGGCTGGTAATTCCAATGATAAACGACCTGTTTCGAATAAAATCCTTCATAAAGATTTAAAATTTGTGGGCAAACGAATTTTTTATTTATCACAAATTATGTCATTAGGCCTCAACGGATGTGTTTTTTATTATAAATGATTGAACAATGAAGTAAATCTCTCATTGATTCTTTAGGGGTAACTGGTAATAATATTTCCACACAAATCACAGTATTGTTCATGTAAATTACACTCGGTCTTAAATATCGGGTGTCTATTTTAATGTCTCAACCGTTTGCGTACAAACAAAAACCGTGCTCTGTCTTTCCGAGGAGTGATATGCAGCTTCTATCTTTCAAACAAGTACATTAGTTGTAACTGTATATTGTTGCATTAGTTCTACCAATTACCGTACCATTTTTAACGTTGATGTGGGTTGACAAAGCCGGTTCTTCATATGACTCTGTCTCGTTGAAGAACCGGCTTTGTCAATCCCCATGGTTTCGTTTCAAATTATTGGCGGCATTTTCACGGAAGTGTCTACCAGATCAAATAATAGCGGCATTTTCATGGAGGTGTCTGGCAGTTCATCTGCCGGACAATTGAAATGGCTCTAATGAATTCAACAAACAAAGTTATCTGAATCGCATAAATACAGAATAGAGGGAGGATTTCCGTTACGCTTGAACGACTGGTCAAACATATTTGCTATCCAGACAACTGAATTTTATTTGTTACTGTTGACAGATGTTTATGCCCATTCTTGTCACTATGACCGACGTCCGATGAAATCTGCCCGCCACAAAACTGCTTTCTCCTTGCCGAGGCTCGAGCTCGCAAAATGAAGATCTGCACTTGGATACGCTGACCAGTGGGCCACGGCGGCTCATGTTGAAGATTACGAAAAAAGATTGTCCAAATATCATTCCTCCTCAGCACCGAACAAAGGCCACTGGTCATTCATCCAAATGTTGCCCCCCCCCATTCTTTAAGTGAAAATTACAATAATGATATGAAGCGAAGAGCATTAATAATTTGATAACAATTACATGTTTTCCACATTCAAGTATCTCGCTGGACGTTACTTCGCTGCACCTCAACATTGTTATGAACGCGATACTCCTGTTGATGAAACTGCCTGTTACTTACGATGATCGACTACAGATAAAATAGTACGGTACCCCAGGGGGACGCATATTTTCAAAATGTATTCAAAAATTATCCTAAATTATCTGTTGTTCCACGTGTTTTTTAACAGTGTATAAAGTGTGATGGGCGTATGGACCGCAGTTATGAAAAGCAACACACAGCTGATGTGTAAACATCTTTCCGTTTGCGGCCTTTAAACTCTTGTCAGATAATTTTAGATCTGTTTTTCAATAACTATTCAGAGTATAGGTAATGGATCACATTATGTTGAAAGGGTACAGAGTGGACCCATGCATAATGTGATTGACGGGTTTTACCTTTTATCAAAGTAGCGTTAAGATCACCAAAGAAGGCTTCATACCCCACTGCACGTGTTTCAAGGACACTGCAACACGGTGTAATGTCTTCTCAATGTCACCCACATGCGCTACCCAGACCAAGGCTGATGGTCTGGGGATCCCGGTGAGTTGACGTCAGAGGTGGAGCGGGCTGGTCTTACTGGCCCTCAGCTCATTTTGAGGCTAGACTGATCGCAGCTCCGCCTGCTAATGAAAACGGACGGCACCTCACGCATCAAGGCTGGATGTTCTTTTCCGGGTTATTCACAGTTACAGACTTTATGGAAACAATTTAAATTTCATAGTTCAAATAAATGATATCCTCTTGTACTGCTGCAGGTCAACCAACGGTGGTTATGGACATTCGTATTGTAATAGAAAGACGTTTGTGTACAATATGAACAGAAGTAACGATTCAAATAAGTCTCCCTCATTGTTGTCAATAATTATATTTTTAAATACTACTATTGCTGTTAGAATTTTAATGATTACCTCTGGCATACTAATAGAAACGCAAGGCTGCATCCCCCGCATTGGGTGGCTGACGCATTCCAGCATGATCTTTAGCTCAAACAAAGTTTGGTCAAGATCAAGCTACACACTTCGGGACAGACGTGAGGTCAGAGATCAGAGTCAGCAGCAAGCCCGACAGACGTGAGGTCAGAGATCAGAGTCAGCAGCAAGCCCGACAGACGTGAGGTCAGAGATCAGAGTCAGCAGCTAGCCCGTCAGACGTGAGGTCAGAGATCAGAGTCAGCAGCAAGCCCGACAGACGTGAGGTCAGAGATCAGAGTCAGCAGCAAGCCCGACAGACGTGAGGTCAGCGATCAGAGTCAGTAGCGAGCCCGACAGACGTGAGGTCAGAGATCAGAGTCA
Source organism: Gammarus roeselii (assembly GCA_016164225.1). Classification (NCBI taxonomy): domain Eukaryota; kingdom Metazoa; phylum Arthropoda; class Malacostraca; order Amphipoda; family Gammaridae; genus Gammarus; species Gammarus roeselii. The sequence goes on from SDVV010034058.1 coordinate 4,602, forward strand.
GCAGCAAGCCCGACATCATTCTGCTGAGTATTAAACGTCGGCACCTCTCCCACACAAGTCCATCCCGTTTCTCAACAAAATGCCTGGGAAGAGGAAGCTCATCAAGCGGCATTAAAACATCCATTAACTATCATTCTCCACCCACGCCTATATCCTGCACATTCTACCGCTACATCCATAATAATGACTCTGCTCCCTTAAACCTGTTAAACATCATCAATTCACTCAAACTTTTATCTTCTTCTTCAGCTACCACCACTCACCTCCACTGTCATCACCTTTTTCACCAGTCACCCATCGTCAATGGACTACGTAATAATTTATCGTATCCCTCAGAGTCACCATGGCCGTACCTCTCACACATTTCGTCTCTAAAGCATTAAACCTTTATCTTCCTTTCTCGTCCCCCACGACTCACTCTATAAAACACGATTAGGACAAATACAACTCATCTGACCCTCCCCTTTGCTTCAAATCCTATGTCCTACAGCTCGGTAAACGCTTGAGTCCACTCCACCCTCTGCACCCTTCCTTAGCTCTAGTGTCCAGTCTTCACCAAATAAAACATCAGGTACTGAAACACTGAATTTCATCCAATTTACTCTCCATTAAGGAAGACACTCATCCCACTCACATCGTCTTTCCTCGTCGAACATTTCATTACTTTACTTTAATCCTCAATAACTCGCAGCTTCCTTTTCTCATACACTTTATCAAATTTAGACACTCGTCCACACAACTTCTCCAAGTCGGCAACCAGTGCCGTATCATCAGCAAACACCATCTGGCAAACTGCCAACTCTGTAAACTTCAGGCTAATAACTCTACCTCGACGAAACACTCACATTCACCTTCCTAGCCACTCGTTCCATGTAGAGGTTGAATAGACCGGGTGACTGAACTCATCCTTGTCTTGGTCCAAGTTTCACTTAGAACCAAGAACTCAGGTCGCTCCTTACTCTGACGAATGCTCTGCCGTCTACACAGAAACCCTGTGCCGCTCATAACAAAATTTCGCCAGCTCTATACAAACGCAACGCCTTCGCAACATATCCCTGTCGATCCTGTAGTGAGCCTCTTACAGATCTATGAAGGCCCAGAGCACATCATTTACATTCTCAAGGATCTTCTCAGTGACTTGTTCTACTGTAAAAATTTGACCGCACACCCTTTACCAAAAATGAAACCCGATTCGTTCCTCGCTAATCGCACCCTCCATCCTGACTTTAATTCTCTCGTTTAGCACGATTTGTACAACTTACTCCCAGCACACAACTCCCTTACACCTCCTGAGTTACTGCATTAATTTGTATCTGTTTTGCCCATATACAGCGGAACAATGCGAGCACTCCCCCAAATTTAGGCACTCAGTTGCAACACCGTCCACAGCAGGTGATTATTATAGACTAATGGGTGCATCTCCACCGGAGTTCTGACACATGTTACTGTGAGCTCCACCGTAGGGCAACTATATAGATTTTTCTTTGTAATTTTCCACTGAGGTACGTATGCACGTGGGTGCATACAGAAATTATACCTCAATAAAAAAGGTTTATACTTAGCTTAGCTAAAAATCACCTTGTCTTCACCGCAACTTCGCTTTCACACTGCTTCGTAAAGGCCATATGCTTACAGAAACTGATGAACTTCTTTCGCTAAGTAAGATCAGTGAGTTGTATGTGTAGGTTGTATCTGTAAGTGTTTTGCGCTGATAGCCACTTGATAGTACCAGTAACATGGTGTCGCGGTTGGTTCCATGTTTTCGTCCACCAGATGGTTGTGAGTTATCCACGTGTGTCCCATGCACAAGCGGTTGATGAGTATTTGGTATCAAGGGTTTGACTGCAAGATTTTTCTGTCCGTTTTGTTGCCACATATCGTTACATCGAGATGTTATATGGGAGCCAATGATAAGGAAATAATTGCTAAAGTGTATAATGATAAATATTTTTTGATTGTTGGACGCCAGTTGGGCAGGGGAATCTGCGATGTGGCGTTGGGCAGGGTGTGTATAATGCATAGTTTGGAACTGAGCAAGATCACTCAGAATATCCAAGAATATGAAGTAGATGGGCTGGCGATTCAACTTTATAATTGAGTTAAGATGACTAGTTGGAGTTTGTACAGCTCTTCAAAGTAAGCAAAGGCTTCTTGTGGGTGGGTAGCCGAACGTTAAGTGGCTCCACACACAACAATAGCTCTCATTCCGGCGATATAGTTCTTCAAGCAGCCTCAAAAATTATTGGCTGCTCATATATAGTGGAATAGTTGCCTTGTGGAGATAGTTGCAAATCCAGGTTAACCAGCGGTGGTTTGATCATCAATATAGGTGCATGTGCTAATTTTGAGAATTAGAATTTGGTCAGAGAATGAAGTCATTGCTTGATAGGATAGCGAGTAAAATCTAGTGCATACTGTCAGTAAGTTGTTCACGCTTAGTGGCGGACATGTATTTATCTTGGCCGCAAAGAGGCGTTTATCGCCTCTGTCATCAACAACATTAAGCAACTCACAAAATAATCAGTCTCCTTTTCCGTGCATCAACCTCCTCCTTCCCGGTTCCCCCCTTCTTCGTCCTCTTTACTTCTCTCCAGAACGTTTTCCTGTTCTCCTCCAAACAGTCGCACAACCGCCTACACCACCTTACATCAACGTCCTTCTCTGTGCACTACACAACACGTTCCATCTGTTTTATCTTTTATTTTAAGATGTCGCAGGCCACCACCGACCTCGCCTGCAACCACTCCTTAAAGGTGCACTAGATTTCGCGCAATCGAAATGCTGTTTACAATTTATAACGGTGGAAAGGGTCCATTTAATAATATGGCAATCATTTTGAGCGTCCAAATAGTCGGAAACAATTTATGGAGCGTATTGGCAATTACGTAAGTTGTAATGAATTTCATCATATGTTTCACTATCGGGCAAAAACACAACAATAAAAATGTTGGACTAAGAGGAGAGTGCGGAAATGGTTCAATGGGATTTCACTATCCAATGGTCGTTTGTCCTTCTATTAAACAAAGATAATCGTTTTCAGAGCCAGAAAAAATCAGAAATCAATGGGACAGAACAATCTGAGGCGAGACAACAGGATTCGGTAATCGTGCAACCGTTATTGGATAATCAGTTACTATTTGTTCGAAGACAAATACAAACAGAAGTCAGGTAAACATAGTAAGCGAAGTTATGTTTGTGATCTGTTGACAGTGTTATAGTGTTTATGCTCTGCGCGAGCTGCCATATATAGTTTTTTGTTATCAGCTTCATGCTAATAGTCATCAATTTGTTTTGATTTGATTTGGGCCTCATTTCTACTGGAGCCCCAATGCAAGTCATCGCAGGCTCCTCGTAGGGCAGTCATCAGTTGTTTCACTCTGCATGCCCATGCCGACGAGCAAGCAATTGAGTGTAACATTCTGCTTGCAAGCAGAAACGGTAGCGCAACTCTGAATATCAGCCAGAAGATATTTTAAAAATTCTGGACCTGAAATAGTGAACGTTTTGGCACCAGTCTCCTCTGTTCTTCTGAAATCAATATCCACATTCTTTTCGTTCTGTGTTGATCGTTGAGGTGACAGCACAACACCGATTGAACAAGAAAGCTTGTTACGAATCTTAAAGACTTGTATAGCTTCACTAAGCTCCAGTCGTTCAAGGATGGTCAGTCACCCAAGTTTCTTTAGAATAGTCGTCACGTGATCCCTCATTTTAAAGTTCCCTCCGTGATCTAATTTTGCGGCGAAGTTTATGTTACGTTGAATGTCTGAGAGTAATGGTTTCTTTCACCTACCCCATCTGGTTGGGAAGTAGTATAAATTTAAACAAATCCGAGCATTGATTACAAGAAATCTGGACTTAAAATCGTGTCATTTCTCTGTTCGACTGAGAAACATGAGTGTGCCATTAAGTTTGAAACAAAGCTTATATATCTACATGATGGCTAAAGGTCAAATTGGGATGAAGCCGTACTCCCAGATTTTTTACTTTTATCATAGGAATTGTCCCTTCTTGCGACAGGCAAGGGGTACGGTAGCGTGCATTCTCGTCACAGGGAAACCCGTTTCTGAACTTGCCAACTTTCCAATACCCTGGTCCCTAGCGACCAGCGCTCATGGAAAGGATGCAGGTATTTACTCACGCGTTGTGTATTGCCACATGGCATACGTCATGCAACAACACAATCCTGCACATGCTTGTAGTCAATTTTATGTCAATAAGGTTAATATTTTTGGTAGCATGATGTATTTAGTCTCAGAAGTTATTGGATTCAAGCATCCATTTAACACAGATTTTCTCAACCAGTAGCAGTCAGTGATATCGCATGAGACACTTTACTAGTAATATTGGTAGTAGTAGGAAGAATACTACTACTAACAAACTAACAAGACATCTATAGAAATATATGTTAATATTACAATGAGAGACTCCACAACATGTTATACTAGTCGTTTAGTACTCGTTTTCATACATACATGTACATCAATAAATTATTGAAGGGTGACAAAAGTATATTCTGAACGACAGAATTTTTTCTTGATGTCACCCCTCCAGTGCAAATGCTGTCAGTAAATATCTATGAATAGATTAATACGTCACTAAATAATTGAAGGCGTTAACAATTATACATTATTGTACCATCGAGTGCCTCGATAAAGAAAATTAATATTATTATTGTCACACTTTGATTCAAATATGTGAGTAACGGTAGCGGAAGCTAGTCCGGATACAAAATGTAGCAGAATATTACTCAACGCTTATAGAGTATAAAACTGGCTTCAACCAAGTTATGACATGCCTTCAAAATGTAGTTGAATTTGTAGGTGAGGAACTTTTTCTGATCCTAGATTTACGTTATATCGTGTCTAGTTTTAAACGGCAAACATATCGATATAATTTTAATCAAAGAAACAAGATTTTCTCAAGAACTATTAATGAAAATACTAACATGTTCTATGGGAACCTAAGTTTCAATATGAACTATTTCATGAAAATCTGGAAAATATTCGAATCATAAAATCAAATGACATATATTTCAAATAACACTTGCTGAAAGTGGGTAACACAACTATTATTTGTCCTCTAAACATTCTATTAAATTGTCTCCCCTAGGCAATATATATATCAAACCTGAGGCTTGCTTACTGCTTGGGAGACTGTCATACCTACATATATCCAGTTCACGGAACACATATACTGTGTTCAGACTTTAGCGAACAACGATCGCCAAAATGTGTTATGTAGGAGTTACTTTGTCAATAGTAACGGTGGAAGTTGAAGAACGACAGCATTTTTGTTCATGGAAGGCGTGATACAAACATGTACGTTATCCTCATAGAGAAATGTCATGTAATTTTCAAAGCAAATATCCACTGGATTATATCAAGTCTAATACTATACACAAGTCCTTTAATTATATGTTTGTTTGCTCCATTCTAACGCACTTTAACAGGAACTTAAGTGCGCGTCTTGGTATATCTTTCTATTTTCCTATGAGATTAATAGAAACGAAAGAAACCGTGAGTTACAGGAAGCGTTTTTGCATGAGGAATCCTCACACCCTCTGATATATAGATCGTTGTTCAATGTGTATTTACTTAAGCGATCATAAATGATTTTTCATGGGTGCCGAACCAACGATCTCTACTGTAGCGCAGTATAGAAGGACAATGGCAGCTTGCTGTGTGGGCTCTCGGAACTCCATAAATTGAGTACCAAGAGAGCCCACACAATAACCTGCCACTCTTCCTTCATAAATGAAAAACATTATTATGCGATCACGAATGATCGTTGGAATCAACCGACCACACCCTCCACCGACGGGAAGACGTATCGATGCTCTAGTTTCCTGAGCTCTCGGCTTCTCAATAAATTGAGGGACAGAGAGCACAGGTCGCGAGCATCGAGGTCCTTTTGCTTGTAATGTATACGTTTGCGTACTTCCGCATGCCTTTATCATCTGTAATCTTCTATCTTGAAGGTATTTCCAAGTCTTGCTTGTGCAAATAAAAAATCTCAAAAATTTGTTTTCGATGTGCAAACCTTTTTTTTTCCTAGATCGATTTAGCCCAATTCTGAGGAGTCCAGTGTGTTTCTCAGATTTTTCTGTACCGATTTAAATATTTTTTTCCGTTCTCACGTGTTATTTTTACCGCTCAATTTTGTGATGGAACGCTGTCACTTGCATGACTGCCAATCATGGTTAAAAGTGGTTATTTAGGTGTTTCGGTTAATAACGCTGAAAGTTGATATGCGATTTTGTTGATTCAAGTTTATTTTACTCGTGAGAACAAGACGGTTTGATTTCAGTGCTCATATGATAATTTCTATTGCTGAGATGCGTACCATAAAATTAACGTAAACGCCTAGAGAAATGGTAAAAAAACTGTTGTCTAGGCTTTTCGGTACTTACTTTGGAAGTTGTTAGGCGATTTTGTCGATTCGGGTTTCATTTTACTCGTGAAAACATGATGGTTCAATTTGATTGCTCGCATGACCCTTTCTGTTATTGAGAAGCATAGTATAAAATTAACGTAAACGCCATAAAGAACTGTCAGGACCTCGCATTTCCCTAACTATCAGGAATTATTGAAATCTAAGGCTTGCATGATAACTAGAA
>SDVV010034059.1:0-11220 GCA_016164225.1 Gammarus roeselii
AAATATACTTGGATTGATCTAAGGTTTACTGGCTCTCCCTTGCTCTAAACAAAAAGTTTGGCAACCTTTCAGACAGGAAATTCCTTCCATCTTCATGGAGGTGGCCACATGAGACGTATCCTTCTCCGAATCGCCTTTGGCTAGTTCATATTGGCTGCCATCATCATCAGTCTTCTTCAGTCGAGACTGTCATTAAGCACAGGTAAATATACGTTGATAAGCGATGAACTGATCATTGATGTTCCAATACTACCTAATTGAACTAATATTTAACAAGTGTACTCATGAGACCAAACTCATATGGGTCCTGCAATATTCCTTGAAGTATTCACGATGAATCCTGATCGCAAATATATCACCAGTCAGTCTGTCGATGATCATTTCACACTGGCAGCAGTAGTGCAGGGCCTTTATAACCTAAGGCAAATGTAATGAGGGCAGCCGCTTAAGTTTCAGCTTATGTTGAAGCCAACGCATTGTCACCACGTTACTCTGTCTGTGTACAGAGTCCGCCGGAGTATAGAGTGTAGTAGTTACTCTCGGCTCCCGTTAGTCGTGGACATCTCATTAGCACAGCGGATTAAGGTCTTAGTGTCAATCAGTATTGGGACGAGCGTAATTCAGTGAACGATCGTTCAGGAGTGCCTACCATTTAATTTACTGGAAAAAGTAATGGCGTTCATTTTGCAGACGAATTACGTTTTCACGAACGACGTCTTTTTTCAACGTTCACCGTAATTTTTTTATTCAGATGATGTTTTCAGTCGGCAGCTTTGTAGCAACGGAAAAAAAGCACATCGTTAGTGGAGTCACTGAGAATCCGTGGTCACACAAATAGAAATGTATTTCCTTTGAGCAAAATAGTCGAAGACATACATGTTGGGCTTATAAGTAAACAAGCTTTGCCTCACCTTTCAAAAATATTAGAGCTCATTCCAATTTATCTAGTCATGTTCTGCTGAATCTTTTTGAAAACAAATATATATCTGAATTATTTGCTGAAGATGGACGTTAGATATTCGTTTTCAACGTTGCTAGCTCCTGTCGGCTCAAATAAATATTCAGACTACAAAAAAATAGAAGTGGAATTATTGGATCTACTGCCGTTTATCAAAGAGGGATAGTTTAGCTCCTCACAGTGGCTCGAAGAGTACCTCTCCAAATTTTTACCTGGCTTGTGATCTGGAGGGCGCTGCATCAAACAGCAGTAAACAAGTAAAGAGTTTCTGGTCAATAGAGCTTTGTCGTGAACATTTTCCGGAGTGATATCATTCCAAAGATTACTTGAGGAGCCTAATTTATCCCGTTCCTTGCCTCTGGTGAAACAAGTCCTCAATATCATAAAAAAGGTGGCTACGTTCTGAAGGAAGTATTACATTACGGAGCATATAAAGAATTACACCATTCTAAGGTAATGAGTTATGATTTTGATAATCGATAAATTTCAAAAAAATTAGTAGGTCTCCAAACTTCACAGCAAAAGTGAGTACAACTGTTCACATTTATTTATAGTGCAATCGATAAATGTAGGGTAGTATCTCACATGTATGTTGAAATTATGTTCTGTATACTTCGTTGTAACAAATTATTGCCATATTTGAAGGTTTATATTTAGAAGCATTTAAAAAGGGTTTGTTCATTGCGTAGACGTCCTCATGCTTTTGTTTTATATATAAAACTTGTCGGAGGAGCTTATTGAGTTATACACTTCCTTTTCTTCAACATCTGTGACAAAGAGAGTCATTGAAAATATTAACGTGTGATGGTACATCTGAAAAAAAAATGTTTAAATCATTTGGTTGATTTGTATTTTAGTAATGTACATTTGCGTTTCCATTAGTAGGACGAAATTTGGTAATTTGTTAATCTATAACAAGTAAACAAGCAATACTTCTCACGACCTGTAATTCAACTTCACATGTACTGGAGTTGGAGGGCTGAACGGAATAGCACTGGTTTCTGGTCTCTGTTTAGGTTGGAATTGGTTTTCTGCAATTGCAAAATGTCTTTCCTGAAACTGCATTATTAGATAGTCTTAAAAAATCGTGGGGAACTACCAGAGCAATGAGTATACTCGTGATAGTGTTCAGTGTCTTTGCCCTGATGATCCTTTAAATAGCAGTGGTCCTCCATCTAACCAACCTTCTCGTTTAATGTTTAAATGATAAATCTATTAACGGAAAAAAAATATTAGTAAATAATAAATGTTCTGCTCTGAATTTGTAACTCATTTATTATACCACGCATCTCCAACAGTAAAAGGACTATTTTATTATTTGTCAAAAATCCGTTTTCGAAATTTAAATTTCGAACGAGGAAAAAACTGGAGCAGAATTAAGAGAAGAATCATGTGAGAAACACAGGAGTTAACAAACACAAACCGCGAATCAAATGTACGTTAGAAGACAAATCAATCTTAACATGTGTACTGGAGAGCAAGTCAAAGTACTGGAAAGCTGGCTTATGAGTAACTGGTCTCAAACTCAAACTCAAACTCAACTTATTTATCGAAGCAATTTTTACCATCTCAACCAGCTCTTATAAGAGCAATCGATAACTCGTCGAGCAATTTAAGAAAAATAAAAAATCGGCAATACACTTATACATACACAGTGCAAAAAATAACTAGATCGACTAAACAATAATATATGTCATTAGTTTACGCCCAGTGTGCAGCGAGGGAGTGGTATGAAAAAGTTGATTACACAATAATTTTATTTGACAAGAGGACAACGGATGAATTCTACCTAGACGAGGTATCGTACGAGCATTGCTCTGGTCAGTCAAGGCCCGCATATGAGTCGATACAAAAACTTATCACTTTTTTCTTAAAGAAACGAAGAGTATAACAGCCCTTCACCTCACGCAGCAATGCATTCCAGATATGAGGCGCTTCGAATGAAAGCGCATGCTGAGTTAGGGACAATCTGTGAAATGGTGCAATAGGATTTTCTTTATTCCTGATCGAATAACCATGATCCAAGCGTGCATAAATATTTGCGGAATTCTTCCTAAAAACATAGAGAGCAACAAGATAGGTGTGCAGATCCTCTAATTTTAGTATGAGTAACTAGTTTACTAATTTCTTCGTGTGAGACAGGTACCTCTGACCAGATATAATTCTAATTACATTTTTCTGCAAAATGATCAGAGGATTGAGGTGAGCACTGAACGTGCCCCCCAAACCTAATTACCATACATAAAATAGGGATACACATGATTGTAAAATAGATTACGAAGGATTTTAACCGGAACGAATGGTTGGAGTTTATACAATATGCCTGCAGAATTCGATATCATACGACAAACATGGTTTATATGGTAACACAATTTTGAATCACCATCAATATGAATACCCAAAAACTACCTCATCACTCAAAGTTTGCCCCATCGCCCTGACATACACGTTTAGGTCACCATCAACATCACCACTGCACTTTGTGAACAAAATCTACATGCATTTACGAATGAGCATACTATAATTTCAAATTCAAAGACAAACTTATTGCGGATCTAAAATTAACCTGACTAGGGCTTGGACATTATTGTTCACAACTGCACCACACTGTAGGGGCAGAGTGAATGTCCTACTTGCCCTAAATTGAAAGTCACATAAATGTAACAGTTTTAGAACAGGTTCAGACATTAACCTAACGGCTTTCTGGTCAGAACGTCGACTGCTTTGCCTATCAAAATTATTAACTTATACATTTAGAGTGTCCGGCGAAAAGGTCCAGTGGGACGCATTCTTTCAGCTCGGGATCCATCAACAATTCGGTGATCGAATGAAAAGAATTGGAGCAAAAAGTTATCGTAATTCTCAAAGGTTGAATCAACATGCAATTATTATTTTCGGAAACGCAATTCATGGTGCTGTATCCAAAATCGGCCTCACCATGTATATATTGGGTCATACCTTCCGGTGAGTACTTATATATATATCGTTTTTACATCTCAAATTCATAAGTTTTCTTATTGTTCATTCTATTTTTTTACTGCCGTATAGCGGAAACAACATGAACATTGATTATGCATGTGATAGATTGAAGCATCACAACATGATGATCATTCAAATAAAAGTTGTACTTAATTTAACCAACGTTTCAGAGAATAATAGAGAAAGAAAAAATTGTGAACGGCAACGTAGCAATAAGCAAATGCTTAACGTTCTGCATAGAATATGCCATAAACTTATCATGCTGGATACTAATATTTAATATTTCTATGATAATAAAATATTCCATTCAATGACTCCACTTGCTGACCTCTACATGAAGCACTTAGACAACATTTGAAATTATGAATGAAATTCCTTTCTGCAACTCATCAATATTGTGGACGTTTCAATTACATACATATTTAAAAAAAAAAATCAATAATGCAAATCTAAAAGAACACGATAGAAATTGAATGGTAATTGAAATCGTTAATTTCGCATTCAACAAATAAGAATTGAACAGCCTTAGTATTTTAGCCTCGATAAATTGAATTTGAACTGCGTTCCTTACACTTTGGACGCTGCATCACGCCGGTTTCTATTGGACCATTAAGGACGTGAGGTGCATCATAAGCACAAATTAATTCCGAACAAATAAGAAGCACTCATGCCACACAGATCTCTGCAGTTGTGTTGTTTAATTGATTTGAAGTCGATTATTCAGTTTTCTCGAGTCTAATGCATCTGGATTTGAAGGATCCCATTCTCCGTGCGGCAGAAACCTCTCACTACTTGTTCAGACGCTGCCGTGATTTTCCTACCCATATTTCCCAAATATCCTGCACTAGGAAGCAAATAAGTCTGAATTATTGATTCCACTTGGAAGGAACTGAATGTGTACTAACAATCCAACAAACGTCACCGGATACGATATTTTTTGGCAGTGGTTCCGGCAAAGCAAATCTAGTTTCCGGGTGTAACTATATTTTCTGGGTGCAAAACACCGCAGATAAATCTGACGAGCGGAACATATCGTCGACCGTCTTTCAGCCGACGGTATCGTTGACACAAACCAATTTTTAGAGATGAACACAATACCGAATTGACACGGCATTGAACCAAATATGACCAAGATTTTTTATGACGTAGCATTCTGACTTTCATTTTCATACTTTTAAAGTCTTTCTTTTCATCAACTGGATTTTTCTGCAACAATTGAACTGCGGATACGTACGGTGAAAATTGGCTGATGAATTTGTTACATCATTGTGATCAATCCTTTGAGCTTGACTCTTTGCTCCGGGCAACCAACAAAAATGTGCCATTCAACGGCAACTGATAATGCGGAACAGTGGTTTAAATTATTTTCCAAGCGACCTAATATTATTTATGAAATGGCCAAACAGGTCTCCATTGGACAATATACACAGAAGTATGAACGGCAAGTACTAGTCGGTAAATAAAATAAATTAGGATAGGGTTAAAAAATATCACGATCTATTAAAGTAATAAAAACACTGATAAACGATACAGAAAATACCGTCCATTTTGAAATTCATTGCAAATTTATTTGTGAATTGAATATATCGGACAACGAAATTATTCATGGTGCATTATTGAAAAGAAAAGTCAAACACAGCCGTAAGCAAACTCAAATTCTTTTCTGTTATTTATTCAATTTTTGAATTTCATTGTCTGTTAGGCTATCAAGTTGCGGAACGATATTACAATAACTCTACGGAAATGGCTCCAAATATTTCAGTTACTTCCGGTGTATTCCGTGTGTGGTCGGAACAATGTTGCAACCGTTCAACGGAAATGACTCAAAATGTGTCAGTTACTTCCGGCGTGTTCCATGAGTGGTCGGAACAATGTTACAACTGCTTTACAGAAATGATTCAAAATGTTTCAGTTACTTCCGGTGTGTTCCATGTGTGGGTGGAACAATGTTGCAACCGTTCTACGGAAATGACTCCAAATATTTCAGTTACCTTCTTCAGCTACTTCCTCAGTGATAATTTTGTCATGGCGGTTTGTCTTATCAGTTCCTTCCTTGTATGATATGTGTGGGAGTGCTCAAACATTGCAAGACAATTTATATTGCTATCGTCGTATTTCTGAAAAGTTACCTCATTATATTAGATGTGTGATGGTTCTGATGAAAAGGATGACAAATCATATTGCTATCGTGTTTTGTTTTACCAGTTAATGCAAATGATAACTATTTGTTCTGCTAACTTCGTATGTGTCAGCATTAATACTTCAATTTTTGCATGTTATAACTGTACATGCATAAACAAGTTCTCACTTGTACAAATAACTAGGCTACGTTCAGAAGCCATTATTCCCTTACTGCTCTCATAAGGACGTGAGCAAACGCAACTATATCCTATACCTTTGAACTAGAGTTCAAAACCACAGTACTGAATAGCTGGTTTATGAGTAATCGGCCCCCATACATATACGAATGATAGTTTTTAGTTTTATAATTTATGGATATACTAATGAGGAAAATAGATTCACCAGACCTCCCGTGGAGAGTTTAAAGTTTATTGCTAACAACTGAGCCACAATGATATTTACTAAGGCATTTTATGCTTATAACATGCCTCATTATGCCTTATAATATAGCCTTACTGCGGTCACACCTTCTGATTAAATATTTTTCTATAACTGTTGCACGTCATAAATTGCATTGTCCTAAGGACTTGAGCTTCGTAACCAAATTGCATCCGCCCTACGGAAATGACTCCAAATGTTTCAATTACCAACTTGTATCATTTGAATGGTAGAGCCAATACAGATGTAAATTGATATAACTCTGTCGTTTGTATTTGCAATTACTTACTTATATCATCTGTGGGGTAGAAATAATGCCAATGATGAGAATTGGTGTTGGTATCTCTGTTTGTGTAAGCAGTTACTTCTTTATTTAATATGATTAGTATTGCTTTATAAATGATGACAATTGATGTTGCTATCGCCGCATGTGTTAGCAAATACTTCTTAATGTCATATGATTGGTATAGGTTTGCAAATGAAGACAATTGATGTTTTTTTCGTCGTATGTGTTAGCACAAATTATGACAATTGATGTTGTTTTTCATATTGCTATAATGTTTGTGTTAGCAGTTACTTCCTCATTTCATAAGCACAGTATTGCTGTTACAAAGTTTGCCAATCGTAATTGATGTCATTGTAAGTGTTAGTACAAGCACTTCATTTAAATTGATTAGAGTTGTACCTGAATGAACAAGTTATCACCAGTACGAACTGGGCAGCTATGTTCATTGCCTACTTTCAACATTGCGATTTGCTTAGGAAATGAAAATATAGGTTACCGTGTAACCTATTCTCTGGGCGTAAATCACGGCTGATGAAAACTATGCTCAATATATCGTCGGCCGTCCTTCACCCGAAGGTATTGTGGTCTAAATTTTCCGGGATGATACTGACAGTGCTTGACACCGCATCAATGTTAGTGACTTTTTGGACATTAATTGTGTGATGGAATTAGGATGTGCTAACTCATCAGTTGATTTTGAATTAGACACAGGCTGCTGCATATATCTACGTGTCATCAAAAGCTTTTCATTAGCGGTCACTTCCCCCTAAAGGTAGCAATGACTCTTTTTTCCTCGAATGGAGTGTTCATTGACAGTTCAATTGTTGCTCTAGTTCGTTGAAAACTGGCTGATTCATTTGTGGTAACAAATTGATCGATTTATTCTAGCTTGACTGTTTTCTTCCGCAAGCTAACACAAATTTGTAATTTTTCGCCAACTAAAAATGCCGGAACAAAAATTCCTAATTCTTCCAGTATAACCTAACCTGACTTCTGACAATTACCAAACAGTAAACAAAAGCAAGAATGACCAAAAACAGGTCATAAATGAGATGTCACAGATGCTGCGTGATAAATCAGAGGTAAAGCGGAAACTGTTAGGCTGTTAATACTATGAATAAATAAAGCCGTTGATTTCCTTTCAACAATGTATAAATGTAATAAGTAATACAATACCTTATTTTGGATAAGTTATAATAATATTATTCTATGCCCGAACAGTGTGAGTCGGTCGAAAAAAACAGACTGCAAATGTGACTTGTTACGAGTTTGTTCAGTTATAATAACATCTTATGACCAAATCACACCAACGAATACCCAAATTATTCGATTGTTTGCATAATGAACTATATAGATAAATTGTTCAATGATAATTACATAAGGGAACATTAATTGTATTTCTTGTATTCATGATATGCAAGTGATATTTACACAAGATGAAAAATGGGTTCCGAACAGGGATGCATAATTGAATATCAGTATAACTATTTTCCCATGCCTAATTCTGCGTTTGGTGAAAAAGTTTGATAATGAACTGGGAGATTATCGATTATTCTTTTACAGTCTTATTTATTGAATGGAACAAACATAACTGCAAAGTAGGGCCTGAGTTTTACTTTGATTTCCCAGCAATCCAAAAGCTTTGTTGCATCGACTCAAACAAGCATAACTTCTGAATTATTTTAAAAAGTTATTCTGCCGCCCTCTTTGAAAAAATTAATTCGGATAATTGTTTATAAAACATCATAACTAACTATGAAAATCATCCAAAGGCACGTCATGAGTGCTAATAATGACATTGAAACTCATGTGGGTTTTTCTTTGTAAACAAAATATCATCACAATTCACAGTGATGCGTTGGCTCTTTTGGTAAACCTATAAATTGACGGTTCATATGTAACAATAGCTGACTATTTTAGTAGTTACACGTATCCCCAGATGTAC
The DNA here is from genome assembly GCA_016164225.1 of Gammarus roeselii. Classification (NCBI taxonomy): domain Eukaryota; kingdom Metazoa; phylum Arthropoda; class Malacostraca; order Amphipoda; family Gammaridae; genus Gammarus; species Gammarus roeselii. The sequence continues at coordinate 8,728 of SDVV010034059.1, forward strand.
TTCAAACGATAACTTACGAGTAGATAACTCACACTAAATATCAGCTGCTCGTTCTTTCCCGTCATAATACTTGACCTCATCGCTCAAACTCCTCACACTAAGCAAGTGACTTTAAGCCCACCTTTGTTGGATCAGAAGGAGTGGTTAATGGCCAGCCTTTCGTGTGGTAATGGGTGGTACAGCTATCCAGCATGGCCGGCTGGGTCAGATGATGCTGATGAATTGCTTCAAGGTGACTACAGGCAGTGCTGTGGGAGTGCGTGTTAACCTGCTGCGAATGCCCGACTGGTAATGCAGTCAAAATATTCCCTTGGTGAGTGGTCAATTAAAGTTGTCTAGCTCTCACGATCACTTTGATACGCAGATTATTGTACATATTTTATCATTGTATGGTACTCATTTCAAAAATAATGGTATTCTATCATCGAACAGAAAATAGTTGTTTAGCGCGTTAGCTTCTTCTAAAATGCTTTCCAATTCATTCGGTAAACAGTTTTAAGTGGTTGTTTGGCATGACGCCGATGAATAATCAGGGTATTGTGCCTGTATACTCACTTCTTGCATTCAACCAGAGAGCTTTTGAGTTAACAGACAAATGCCTACTTTGTGAGTTGCTGCCAATAAATATTATTTGACGTTATTAAGAGTAAGCACATCTAAATTAAATATTTATATTATGGGTTTAACCCAGCGTTTGAATATAAATAATTGAAACATAGCTATTCCTCGGATTAACATCACATACGTATAAAACATTTCTTTGAACATCGTCCAACTCTATTAACAAAATAGAATCCAACTGCACCTACAACAATAAGATGGTACTAAAATACATACAATCTCATTGAAAGAATTGGGAAAATAAAACACCTAAATTATATTTAGATCGTTATTAGTTTATACAAACGGATTTGTCTAAATTCAAATATCGTTCACAAACGCATGTTTGGTGTCCAGCCCATGATTGCAGCTTTGTTTGAATACCTCCTATACATGACTACTGCTCGAATTTCAACATGACTACTGCTTGAATTTTAACATGACTATTGCTCTGATTTTGATTTCAAATATCACAAATTTGAATCGCAGCTTCAGGAACGGTACCAAGAAGCTTGACACCAAAACTACGGAATCTGCGATATACCAACTGTTCTAACTGATCATTGATTCTATTTAATTTTTTTCATAGCTTTTCGACCACTTGCTCAATCTATTTCCCGTTTTCTGTTTGACAATCTTTTCAGATAGGTTTGTTCGAACGAAGCCTGCTTGAAAAAAATATTTCCACTTGTATTTTAGCTGAGGGGTTGCGATCTTGGTCTCCCTATTTTGTAAATGACAGTTCACTAGGCTGCCCAAGGGACAGGCAGTTAACAAAAGTAGTTCCTTGCGACCTATGGACGATTTTCAGTACATCGTGAAACATCGGCTAAACTGTTCACTAGAATTAAATTATTAGTCATTGGAATGAATTTAAATATTTTTGTTAAGCTCTGATTAGCATATTAAGTAGTAACTTAATTCTCGTAGAGATTTACATCGAGCACTGCTAAGGTAGTATGGGGTCACCGAACGGCTTGGGGGCATCGATACATTCTCTGGTTTATATCCCTCTGCATCTGCGGTCATTATTCGTTGATATTTTGAAGGAAATTCGATCTGTCAGTTATTTCACTGTGCCCATCGGCATGGGTTTAAAATATCACAGTGAACAAAGATGTCCTATCATGAACTGCAAGTTCAAGACATTTGACTAATTTTGACTATCTGTGCCTATTGAATACTTGAAAAAATTGAAAATATTAAACGTGATATTAAATAGTTTGAGCTACTGCGTTACACTTGTCATTGAACGAGTGTCAACTTTGTTACTATTCCTTAACAAACATCTGCATGATATTCGCATTTTACAACTGCGGATGCGGATGTGGGGATAATAAATTGTATTGTAGTGTACTTCCGCTACGTAGTTTACCGTGTCAACTACTTGTGATTAATCAATTCCCTTTATGGATGCCTTTTGATTTTTTTCCTGTTACATAAACTCAAAATTTCAGTTATCTCGTTTATTTTGAACCCTGTTCAATTATTATGTTCATCTATTATGACTCATTTCATTTTTTTTGTCCTGTGCATATGTAACGTCATGCTAACTGTGCATTTACTTTCAAAATTTGTGCCTTTTGTGCCAAACAATGTGTGAGTAATGTAATGAACAACCTCATATTGAATATTTTCTGCTCTCGTTTTTATCACCCTTCAGTTGAAGCAGATAATTGTCATGATTTAGTAAATGTATGTGACCCTTTTTTCATCCTTTACTAAATCATGACAATTATCTGCTTCAACTGAAAGGTGATAAAAACGAGAGCAGAAAATATTCAATATGAGGTTGTTCATTACATTACTCACACATTGTTTGGCACAAAAGGCACAAATTTTGAAAGTAAATGCACAGTTAGCATGACGTTACATATGCACAGGACAAAAAAA
>SDVV010034060.1:0-11220 GCA_016164225.1 Gammarus roeselii
CAAATAGCAACTGGCTCAACTGCCAACTCCGCCCATTCGCTTTCAACAGTTCCAAGCCACGACCCAGCACACTCGCGTTCACCTCCCTGACCACTCCAACCATATAGAGGTTGAACAGCCAGGGCGACATCACGCAGCCTTGTCTCAGTCCCACTTTCACTGTGAACCAATCACTCACCTCGCTTCCCACTCTGACACATGCTCGGCTGTCAGCATAGAAACTCTGCACCGCTTTCAACAGATGTCCGCCCACTCCATACAAACGCAACACCCTCCACAGCGCTTCCCTGTCAATCCTGTCGTATGCCTTCTCCAGATCCATGACGCGCCCTACGGGAGAGCCTATCATGACTCGCGTTGAGGCTTTGTTGGAAATGAGGCCCAAATCAAATCCAGATTCATGAAGGCCCAGAACACATCTTTTCCTTAGGCAAGGTACTTCTCACAGACCTTTCTCACTGCAAAAATCTGATCGGTACACCTTCTACCACTCCTAAAGTGGTAGAGGGTGAACCGATCAGATTTTGCATTGAGACAGGTCTGTGAGATGCTTGAGTAGAATAATTCATCATTACAGTCCGCCAAATACTGGCACAGAGGGCGAGGGTCGAAACATGTTGAGACGAGCCGTGATGGGCCCAAATGATTCGAGACAAGCCGAGATGAGCTGAGATGAGGGGTCTCGGGGTACCCGGGGAGCTCGGGATGAACCGGGGGACTTGGGTTACCCTCCGGGATTCATCGGGCTCTTTTGGAGTTCAAGGGACTTATGCCCCTTCCACCCTATCCCCTTAAACAATAAGTGCGAAACCAATAATCTGAGCAGTTTTTCTGCCCTTGACGAACCTGCTCTTACTTTCTTCTTCATGATCCAGAATTTTGTCATGTATAATGATGCTGGTGTATTTGTGCGGGAGTTCCCGTTTGTGATTTTGTTAATGGGTGTTTTTTCCTTCAGCCTTTGCTCGCTCGGACCATATGTAGTTCCTGGGGTTGACCTGGACTGCGTAGCTATATACATTGTGACGCGTTACGGTTGGAGTTGATCTAATCCGTGCAGCCATAGACCTTGTACAAATTTCGCCGATACTATCTGTGCGCACTGGCGCGCGTGCATGTTAATCTTGGAGTTCTGAGTCGTTGGAGGCGAGGATTCGTTTCGTCTGGATCTTACCTGAAAAAATCAAGTGGACAATAATCGACCTTGACCGCGTAGCGTTCTATGCCGTGTTACGTTGCTGTCGGAGCTGACTTTGTCCATGTAGCCGTAATAAGCCTTGTACCAGTTTCGACGATGCTACCTGTTCGCACTGGCGTAGGTACATATTACTCTTGAAGTTCTAGATGATTGGAAGCGGAGATCAGTTTCGTCTATGCGTTCTTCTAGCGCGCACCAGCGTACGTCTGACGTTGTTAAAACGGTTAAATTCTTCCAACTTTAACAGCGATCTTTTTCTCGCACGCTGAGGCGTGCGAGCCTACCGGAATCCATTATCATAGAGTCCTACGGGGAGCCTATTATAACTTTAGAACGACCCTCTAGGACGCAGGCTCCCTCTAGGACGACCAAAACATTAGGTCCTTAAACATTGCGTCACACACAGGTAAGCGATTAACATGGCAACAGGTAGCCATAGATGGAAGTTTGATTAGATCAGATGTATAAGCCTCTTTCCACGGGTGCCAAGACGCGAGCGATCGGAAGCTTCCCGTAGGGCGCGAACATCATCCATTCTTGTAGGCTCGAATACCTGCGTATGCAAAAACTTTGACTTTTCAAAATTAAATTATTTAGACATTTCAACAGTGATATGTACGCGCGCTGGTGCTTCCAAGACAAATACATCAACGTAAAGGGGTTCATACGAAGCTATACGAAGCGATCATTGTTCCTGTGCGCTCTCACTACTATACCGTAGTACAATGTGGGGTGGAGGAGCCACTCCGCCTGCATCAGTATGCCGTTTTAACCCTTCGTATAGGCCGGTATGTCCACCGAAAGTGATTAGCTTTTCCCGGTAAGTAGGTCAGTGAATAAGCTTAGTACTATTGTGCTATCTTTAAAATCAAGCAAGGGGGCTATGAATCCCTTCCTCTGCGTGACTTGAATGCGAGAGTTAGAGATGTGGTTTACGAGTGTTTACAAGCATAAAAAGACAAAAATAGGGCTTTTGGCCCAAATTGGATTGCCTCTTGATAGTGAAAAGATTAGTTCTGAAGTAGAACGTCTGAAAGAGCATCATGTGTCTATGTATTTTCTGTTTTAATAGATCAAGAAAGAAAAAGGTTGTCGGAGGAAATATCATTTCTCGATGATACTCGGAACAACTAAAATCAGTACCGGAAGAGAAAGCCACCGACCCACGATGTTGACCTGAGATTGGTAGAGAATATAGTTGGAGGAACGGCGCTCCCGGTAGAAACATCAGCGGAGAAAACTTGATTTGTCTGGGCATGGAGCAGGAGGTTTGAAACAGTTTGTTCAAGAAACGAGGTATACACAAGTACACTTGGGTAAGGATGGCACACAGTGCTATGGTGGTGAGAGCGCTGATGGATTTTGTGCTTATATCAAGACGAATGGGGGAAGGCTGACAAAAATGTGGGAGGAGGAAGGGATTAAGTGAAGGAAGTAAACTGAAGTGGAGAGCAGAGCTCAGGAGTTCATGCAGCGTTGAGAGAGAAGCAGAAGAGCAGGAGAGGGCAGGACCTGAGAGATATGGAGGGAGAATGGAAACCTATTAAAAATGAGTTGCAAATATGAGCTAAAGATGTGTATAGTGAGCGCCGTGTGGGTGGGTGAAGAAGGAAGGGCTGCGAGTAGTGGAATGATGAGGTCAAACTGGCGGTGGTGCAGAAGAGAAGAGAAAAGATGTGAAGCGGGTGGTGAGGAGGGCAAAGAGGGACGCTAACGCCAGGTGGGGCAGACAGTTGTGTCAGAAATTTGAGAATATAACTTTTGATACCTCGATTCTCTTGATAAAAAGCTATTTCTCTGTAATGAGTGAGAGCCATATACTTTGCATTGCGCTTCTGGTTTTATTCAATGAAGCCTGACGAGAAAACATTACAGAGACGTTTTTACGAGAGAATCTTGAGAACATCCGTTGCACGTAGTTTTGGATCGATTATGACCTTTGAGTCTTATAACCTTACTCGGGAATCCCGAAACCTTCAAGTTTCTCGACTGTCCTCGAGTTTTTAGGAAAAAGAAACTTTTGTTCGCTAGGCGGCGCGTGGAGTCTTGCGCCTATCGGTCTAAATGACTTCCAGGAACCGGGGCGCGCTCGGCCGTTTGCCGGCTGAACCCTCAACCACTATCCTTCCTATATAAGCGTGAGCTGACCTGCTCCATCATTCATGAGGTCTAGCGAAGTTGCTTATCGTAAGGAGACGTTGGTGCGTAGTTGTTAGGTTAGCAGGGGGAGGAGGAGACCCCACGTGGCTCTTACTCATTACAGAGAAATAGCTTTTTATCGACAGAATCGAGATGACAAAAGTTATATTCTCCTCCACTCGTAAGAGCCGCAGGGTTTGCGTAGATTTGATTTGGGCCTCATTTCCACCAGGGTTTGCATAGAAAATACCATCACGTAGCGCAAGCTGGCGGATGCCAGAAGAGCACAGAAGGTGGATGGATCGGCTGCATCTTAAACTGGGTGTTCACAAAGAAGCACGTGCCGTGTAAGGTAACTCGTTTGTATAAATGACAATAAGCATTGGCCAATACAAGTATTGCTTGGTGCCTGCCACAGTCAATATACGAGCTCATAGCGGCCAAATGATATGCGGGCCTAGCGTATGAGCACCTAAATAGTAATTATGTACATCAATATATACTGCCTTCTAGGATGAGTGTGAATGCACAGCCAGGTAGTGGCAGGAGAATCCTCCATATTGTAGTATCTGCCCTGTGTACCATAGCTAATATGGTAACCTTGCCGTACAGTGAGTCTGATAAAATAATTATTTACTGAGGAATTCGACGTCCTTATCCCGAAGCCGTAGCGTTGAGTACTTCAGAACGATGAGGTAAGATAATCCATACACATACCCTATAATGTGTACCAAAGTTTCTGGCATTAGCTATCCTAATATAACAAACCATAGAAGAGAGAAGGACTATCCACCTGATTCTCGGTGAGGCGCAAGGTTGGTTAGGGTTCTCATCGCAAATAGGTACTAGTGCTCAACACGTGGGGCCCCCTCCGGAGCTCCTTGGATACGAGGTCTTGGTGAGGGACCCCGCTCGTCTAAGCGAGAGATGAGGAAGATTTTCTGGCGTCGTGAGCTGTAGTGAAGGCACGCGGTGTGGTTTCATCGATAAACGAGCAGATGTAATGCCCCACCGATGATGTCTGGGGTGGTTTACCTGCAGTAGGATGGATGAGAAACAACCGGAACTTGTTCGACGGACATCGTGCTACGTAGGCATGAGTACGGTCATAGAGCCCAGGCCGTGTGTTCGGTCATTCGGCAGCCGTGAGGCGATAGAGATGAGCGGTGGCGTGTGGATGAGGGTCTGGTTTTGTACCGGAACTTGTCATCGCATGGAGGGTTCTTGAAGAAATGTAGTCCCGTGCGTGACATTTCTGCAATCTCAGAGACCCTGTTTCCTGCCGCGAGAGCGGCGAGAAACGGAGTCTTCTGAAAGAGTGCTAATACTGACGACGTTTGAGTATTGGAGCGAGGTGAGGCGAGCGTGTCGAGAACCTGCTCCAGCTTCCACTGCGTCACGAAACGTCGTTGTGGCGGGTATGCGTGAAACTGGGCCTTAGCCAGGTCCTTGAAGATCGCCTCGCGGGTCGTGATGCCAAATTCAAGAAAGAGGGGCAAATGAGGCGCATTCCTGTAAGCCAAAACTATATGAGGAACGAGCTGCTTCTGCTCGCCGGCATAGTGCAAGGACGTGAAGAGGGTGAACTGGTTGATGGACTGCACCTTCGTGGTGCGTGGCCACGCCTGGAAATTTATCCAGAAGCCTTGGTATTGGCGTTATGTGGACTGCCTGTGCGTGTTGGCCAGGGAGTCTGCAAGCGATCTATTGTATTTGATAGTGAGCACCGTTATGAAAGACTTGGTGCAAGACAAGTCGGGAAGGGTTGTGATGTTAGAGGCACCTCCCTGCTTCGGCGCGCTGGGACACGTCGAGGGCAAGCGAAAACTCGCTGAAGGACGCGACGACCTTGGGCCCCCACAGTGTGTTGGGGTGGTTGAGCACCACGAGGACGTCGCTGTAGCGGTACGTCTCGAGCTTGTGGAGCACTTGGATTTGATTTGAGCCTCATTTCCAACAGAGCCTCAACGTGAGTCATAATAGGCTCCCCCGTAGGGCGCGGGAGCACTTGGAGGGTCAAATTGCACGGAGGGAACAGGTATATTTCCGTTCACTTCTTCCCGTCGCATTGGAGGGAAACCACGAAAGCTGCTCGTGGGTCATGAACCGGAGCTGCAAATAGCGAGAAGTTGTGGTTTCCCTGATGCGCGAAGGGGTCTATTTTACTGAGTCCCGCACGGGTCCGATAGGCGGGCGAAGCCTTGAGAGGTTTGCGTCCGCTTCGTTTCTACTGGCAGAGGCGTGAGAGCTGATCGGCTCAGACGTTTTGCGATCCGGGAAGGTAGATCGCGAGAAGAGAGAGGTGACGGCGCTCCGAGCTTCTACAACGCCGAAGCCTTGCTGGAGCCCTAGTGATTCACCACAGCTATCCCCCGCCCTGTTGTCTGGCAACACTCGGACTGTAGTGTGGTGCCAATGAGCTCGTGCCCGCAGCGCATGTACGATGGGCAGCGATGCCATCAACGTAACTGGAGAATGCATCCCAATGGCGACCAGCGGCCATAAAACTACTGGTCGCTGCAACATACATCCCCCGCGCGTCGACCGATGCGTCCATCCACAGGAGGTGCTTTGGTGGAGTCCTTACGAACGGGACGTGGGAGTGAAGGAAAGCCTTGCTGCTCCGGTGCTGTACCGCACGGAAGTGAGGATTGTTGAGGTGGCTGGGCTTGCGGGCTAGGCGCAGGGATCGTGCTGCTAGCACCACTCCGTTGAGGAAGTGGTGAGCATGGCGTAGGTAAGGTGTTCGTTAGTACATAAGGCCGAAGGAACTCTGATGCTGTCGAAGCGAGATAGTTCGGTGGGGAGGTATCTCCGTGGCCATGTCCCTACGGCGGTCGATGTGCTGTGAGGTCGGGGCGATGGGCCCGGCCTTTCCATTGAGTGTTACCCCCAGGAAGTCGAACTGCTGGGTGGGTTCCAGAATAGACTTCCCCCGGTGGACATGGCAATCGAGCTTGAGGAGAAAGTCGTAGGCCATCTGGGTGGTGCGCCGGCAGTGATGTTCTGTTGGTGCCTGGAGCAGCCAGTCGTTGATGTAGAAGGCCGCACCTATCCCTAGCTGGTGGAGCAAGTAAAGGGGTAGCTTCGCGATCGCAGTAAAGATGTTTGGTCCCAGGTTGAGGCCGCATTGTAGGGCTGAGAAAAGGTACCGTTGGCTTCGTAAGTTTGAAGGCTTGGAACTTTGGAACCTGGGATGAATTGAGGCGTGCGGGAAAGCGACTTAGTGTCCAACTTGGTGAATTAGAGAGGCGACTTCAGCTCTGCTCGTATTCGTTGCGAGTTGGACCCTCGAAACGCGGTTACCGGGATGTATTTGTCGAGTTCTGAGAGATCGCTCAACAGGTGATCCTCTCTCGAAGCCTTGGGGACCGCAAGGATACGCGATGTGAAAGCTGGTTGTCGGGGCCCTGCCGTGACTACGCCGTTGAGCAGGAAGTCTAACCAGAGGGGTATGAGAACGCCCCCGTGTTGTCGGTGCGAGGCAGTGTGATCGAGAGGAGGGAGTTCGCGGCGCCCTTCTCCAAAAGAGGCCTTTGGACAGGACACGCTTGACTCAAGGCGTGGCTTTGCGACCGTGTGCTTGGCGACACCTGAGGGCCGCCGGAAGAGCGTTAGTACTTACGGGAAGAGGAGCAGTCCTGTATTTGTGTTTGCTTCCATGGTTCACCAGTCCCAACGCGAAGTTAATGCAGACTCCCCATAGGGCGGCAGGAGCGGTCCTGCTTTCTGTAGTCACCTGTGGACTTCGGGCGGGGTAGAGCGATCCTACAAACAATAAGGTGACTGCGGGGGATCTCGCGTGCCATCCGTTAAGGGGACCACGGACGCGAGCAAGAATACCTGTCAGGGACACGTTGAGGCCGCGCAGGGTGTGGGAGACTGGAGCGCGGAGATGGAGATCCTTTGTACTTCTGCCGGAATGTGTCTGATAGAAAAAGGCGGTCTTGCCCCTAGTGGTCACGAAGTGAGCCGTTGGGGGGCGATTGGCGCAATAATCTATTCCCTCGGGGCCCCGATTCTACGGCACCCTGACTTGGGCACGAAGTGCGCATTCGACCCGGAGTCGAGCTTCTTTGTGAGAGGCTCTGTCTCGTTGTTCGAGATCTGTTCCTGCACGCCTCAAAGATAGGACTGCCTGGAGGCGCTGTCCTGGCTGAGGTCTATGTTGCACTCAGTTAACCAGTATACGTGACCTTCAAAATAAGCCGGAGTGGCGTAGGCACTCGGTAAGGAGGTCATTCTTGTGCACAATGCGAGCCTGTGACGCAGTCATCAGATGACTCGCGATCGCTCGCCCGTCGCTGAGGTGATTGCGGACATCGAAGGGGGATGTTATTATCTAAATATACGCCCTCAATAACCGCCACATTGCATGACATACCATATGTCTGTTCATGAGGTAAAATAATAGGTATGGTATCCGTAATTTTCATAGGAGACATAAAATAGTGCCAATATGTGTGGAATGTATTGCAAAGTTTAGTTATTGTGCAATGACGGCTGCAATGATGACCATAAACCACTGTTTATGTTGAATTTCAGTCTCACGCACTGCTAGCGCGTATGGGCGCTGGGTATGTTATCTCTGATGACGGAAACGGAACTAAATATTGCTGAGAAGCTGCTGTATTACGTTGGGTTTGTAAAGCGACATTGACTTCGGTCGCGCGGTACGTCATATGTGACTCATGATCCACTATTGCTGGCAAGGGAAACTCATTGCCTTGTAATTGCCAGGTACAGATGACTTAATGTGCATCGAGTGTTGATCAGAAGCCACTAAGTATCGTTGTATTAGTGCAAACGGTGTGGTAGTCCCGGAGGACGTCATACATGACCCGTAATAGTCTCCCTGCAGGGGTGGAGGGCTGTACGGGGACATCTTACTTCAAACCCAAAACACCGAAGTGTCAGGATGTCGATTTGCTTGTTGGACTAATCAAGTGTTGATTAAAAACTTGTTGGACTAATCAAGTGTTGATTAAAAACCCATTGTTTCTAAGCAAGATTTCAAAACCAAACATAGAACAGTCCCCTAAGGAACGTCATATGTGACACATAATCATCTGCAAGTTGGTGTGAAGGGCTGTTCGGGGACAGCTTACTTCAAAACCTAACATCGATGGTGCCAGCATAGAGAGTATGTCATATGACTTAACATGCATTGTTCAGGAACCGCTGTGTGTGTGCAGGGTTTCCAAACACAAACCTTTGAACCATTCCCGAAGGAGACGTCATGTGGCCTTTGGTAATATTGTCGAAAAAAAAAGAAAAAAAAATTGTGTTGACAAAAAAAATGAAGACAAAAGTATTTTGTGTAACAAAAGATTTTTGTGTTGACAAATTTTTGTGTTGACACATTTTTTGTCAACATTTTTTTAGTGGCAACAAAAAAATTGTGTTGACAGATGTTTTGTGTCGACAAATTTTGTAAGTCAGCAAAACTTATGTCGACCAATTTGCAAATGGACAAATTTTGTGTCAACAAATTTCCTTGCCGACAAATTTTCTAAGTCGGCAAAATTTGTGTCAACAAATTTATTGGTAGACAATTCATAAGTCGGCAAATTTTGTGAGTCGACCAATTTCTGTTGAGTCGACATGCAAAGTAAAGTCATATGTGACCCCCGTAGTCATCTGCGGGGAGGTATAGCGGGCTGCCCGTGGGCCCTGACTTTAAGGCCAAACACTGATGGCAGCCATTTGCCTTAGAGCAGGATTTCAAAGTCAAACATTGAACAGTTTGTAAAAGAAGGTCAAATGTGACCCGTGATCATCTGCGAGTATGTTGACAAATTTCTGTTAGACAACTTTCTGCCTTGTCAAATTTGTTTCGACAATGTTTGTCAAGAACTGTATCAACAAATTCTTGTGTTGACAGATTTGTCTCAACTTTCTGTAACAACAAATTTCTGTTTCGACAATTTTTGTCTAGAACGGGATCGACAAATTGATGTGTTGACAGATTTCTGTCTCAATAACTTTCTGTCTCGACAAATTTATGTTTCAACAATTTTTGTCGCGAACTGTATCAACAAATTTCGTCGAGAAGTATCGAAAAATTGTCGTGTCAACAGATTTCTGTCTCGAAAGCCTTCTGTCTCAACAAATTTACGTTTCCACAATATTTGTCGGGAACTGTATCGACAATTTGTCGTGTCAACAAATTTCTGTCTCAACAACTTTCTGTCTTGACAAATTTCTGTTTAGACAATTCTTGTTGAGAACTGTAGAGACAATTTTTGTCAATAACTGTATTGACAAATAGTCTTGTTGACAGATTTCTGTTTTGACAATTCTTGTTGAGAACTGTATCAACAAATTGTCGCATCAACAATTTTTGGCAAGAACTGTATCAACAAATTGTCTTGTCGAGGGACGCAGCTCACCGAGAGCACATTCAGTACAGCAAGGCAATGATTGCCGACCCCATCTGTGGCTCTAGGGGCAGTGGGTCACTACTCCACTGCCCAGATGGGCCGCCGCGCACTGAATCGTACCTTCCGAGAAGGTGCTACGATCTGTCAGGATCAGGTGAGTGCTCTGCGTCCGAAGCCAGAGCGACTAATGAATGATGGAGGAGGAGGAGGACGGTGGCATTAGGTAAGAGAAATGGAGCAAGGGGGCACAGAGTGGCCTAGGAAGAAGAAAAATAGAAAATGAAAGGTCTAGGAGATGAAAGACGACTTGCGTCGTATGGTTAGTACGGAATTAGGTGAGGAAGGAGGTGAAAAGAGTAGTGGGTGAGGGCCCTCACCGCCCGCCCCCGCTCCCCAGCTCACTGAACTACCAGGGGTAGCTCTCGCAAACCCAGGAGCCGGACGGGGTCAATGAGGGGATGAGTTCCTGTCAAGGATTTTTAGTAAAAGGTATTGGAAACGGACAGGTTTGAGGAGACATTTGCTGGTTATAGGGTTATTCTAGGTCGGACAGATGGAGGTCGGACAAGTGGCCGGAAGTAGGGCAGGCATGAATTGGTCAGTACTATCATAGTATTGTTTTGAACAATTCTATTCTAGCGTAGATCGTTTTGAGCTCTCAAATTTGGTTTCGGTTGTCGCTGCAGGTCGGTCGTGTCTATATTTTTTAGTTTGTGGGATGAGTGCCCCAAAAGGCATTTTGGCAAAAAGGGCTGCTTTGCATGAGCATACTTGAGTTAAGTGGCAGGCGATGGCGCCCTCTTCAATCATTTTGGGGATGAAATTTGGTGTTCCTTGGGAAATAGTGAATTTCATTCGGCCTTCGGAGAGTGCTCGGGACACGAAATCGTTAGTGAGTTTGTCGGGCATGGGCGTGGGGTCGGATTCACTAATAATTAGTCTGAGTCCAGTGGACTCGGCCATCTCGAAGCTGGTCCAGACGTTCTCGAGATCTCCCTCGGGTTCGGTGGCCCGGCGTTTGGGATCGGCATGACGGTTATCAGCGGCGGATTTACGTCTGTATCGTTTTTTAACTGGGGGCTTATCTCCCGTTTTCGGTGGCGGGCGTTCGTAGGGCGGATCGGCAAAGTCAAAGTTCATTTCTTCTTCATTCGTCATATCGGTCATGGGCGGGTTGAAATGGAGGTTGAAAAGAGTTTGCGAGTCGCGATCGGGAAATTTGGCATCAATTTCGAAATTTAGTTTCAGAGAGTCTTGCAAAATTTTGCTGTACGATTGGCCTGAAAGACTAGCGATATGGGCTTCTAGAATGAGAGCAGTAAGTTTGAGATGGGTTCCATTAGTAAGTTTGACAACATTCGTCGGGCGACTTTTGGCTTTGGTTTCCTTAATGACCTGTTTCGCGATGTCAGCGTACGATTTCGATTGTGCGGTCTTCTTTGCGGCGGCTGTTTTAGTGCATTTCTCGGTAATCGTTGCTTTACGGTAAGGACATTTAGC
>SDVV010034061.1:0-11220 GCA_016164225.1 Gammarus roeselii
AACCGCTTGTGCACGAGACACACGTGGATAACTCACAACCACCTGATGGATGTCGACATAGGACCAAACGCACCACCTTGCCCCTGTTGCCACTAAGTGGCTATCAGCGTGAAACACTTACTGATGGATTGCAACGCACTCGCGGCAGCCCGACGAGCGTTCCTAGATCCCCCGTGCAACCTATAAAGCCTACTCACGGACCCAACCTACCGTAAAAAGCTTATCGCTTTCGGAAAACATACCGGACTTTCCACCCTCCACCTCACTACGCACAGAAACATCTACTCATTTTACGAAGATACGCATTAACTCTATACTCTCTCGTACGCGCTAATACGCGAATATGCCACAATTAAAATATGTACTGACTTCATCTTGACAAAGCCAACATTTTCACACGCGAGGTTGTGCGGACTTACCTAAACCAACGACGGTCGCGCCCGGGGGGGGAGCCTATTATGACTCACGTTGAGGCTCTGGTGGAAATGAGGCCCAAATCAATCAATCAATCGAAATTAGCCCTTGGGGAGAGGATCGGGGCATTTGCTAAATCTATCAGGGACCTGACTACGGGGCAGTGTGCTGTGAGAGCAAAATGCGTGTTGGACCAAATGTCAAGGTTTTTCGGTGCCGAACCAGTGGGGAGGGTGGTATTGATTTGCGCGAGGAGTTGTGGTAGTGCATTTGGTATACGTTCCAGAACGAACAAACCGTACTCTCTGATGGTCACTCCTCGATATGAGAGTTGGTCGACCATAAAGACACTCTTTGAGAAGATGGAGAGAGCTTTTTCGAACCCGCTGGCGGCAGAAAACGAGTGGACCTCCGGACGAGTAGCTGAACCGCGGTGCTGGTCAAGTCTACTGGGGAGAAAAGGAAGTTGGGGCATCTCTCATGAACCTTGATCAGATTGTTAGGGGGCTGTGTGGTGTAGACCACATAGTCGCAGCTTACCAATTCGTCTGTACTTTACGCTGAGGGACCGCCCTACATCAACTTCGCGTTGGGACTCCTGTGGAACATGGAAGCAAATACAAATTCACGCTGAGGGGAGGTACATACCACCTCTCTTCCGGGGAGGAAGCGGAGGGAGGGGGGTATGTAGCAAAGGGCGGGGGTGTTCTTCCCCGAAATGCGCCCCCTCCACCCCCCATGGGTGTTCAAAGTCTGCCCCTCCGTCTTCCTCATCTTTGCCCTGAGATAGATAAGGTCCCTCTCCGTACTCCTCGTTGCCTCCCCATCCGTGATCCCGTCTGTCCAGATCGTAGAATCTGTCCTCCATGTCGTAAGAAAGGAACTGGAGACGAGCCTCAAATCGGTTTTCGAGAGAGCCGAGCGCCAAAAGCACTTTGTCGAGCTTCGTGGCCATGGCCGAGCTAGGGGTTGTGGTGGCCGGGGCGTTTTCGGTATAGAGAAAAGAGCGACGGGTGGCGAGTGGTCCACAGCGGGGGCTGAGAGGGCCCGCGGGTGAGACTCCCGTATGTGCCCCTCTGCGGGCCAGTGCGGATGCTTGAGCCGGCTCAGTTATGTCTTCCCCGTGATAGGAGACTCCGTAATGTGGGGCGAGGAGATGGGTAGGAGCAATTCCTGAGTGATGTTGCTGCTCCGTCGTCCGATGCGGTCCGCATGGACACGTAGAGGAGACCCGGATCCCCAGAGGTGTATTCGCGCTGCAAGTGAAACCGCTCCTGGTTGGGTGGCAGCATGTCCAGTGTGCTGTCTTCCCGTATGAGAAAGTGCATCTCGAGATCGCCGAGGTTGGTGCGCCCTCCGTCGCGCCTCTGTGACTCGGAAAACGAGGGTGGGGTTGGGGCTAGGGGACTGTGAAGGGGGGCCGTTCGTGAGAGTAGGGCTATTCCAGCTAGAGTTCCGAGACGTGTGGGAGGAAGAACGACATGGGTCGCCGTCTGCCGTGTCGTCCTCCTTTGTCTTCCGTTTGTTCCTATTCTCCGAGTAGCGAGGTGGATTGCGTTGCATGCCCGAAAATGTAAGGTAGCGGGAGTCAAGCTGCAAAAATGACCTTGTGTCCGACGTGACGCTGCCTGTGTATTTCCGTCTCATGGACCGAAATCTGCTCAGAATAGCCTTTGAGGCGGCACTGACCGGGGTCGCTTTCATGGCCGATAAGCAGATGTCACACCCCGCTGGTCTATACACGTGTCCTGCAAAGCATCTGAAGCGTCTCAGGCAAGTGGTATGTAGGTCATTTTTGGGCAGAGGACAGGCACATCGAAAGCAGCGGGACCGAGAAACCGATGGGTCTTGCTGTCTGGTGGCTCGTTGGCCCGACGCGGGGAGCGTTTCCGACATGGTCCGAAATCAGGAAGAGAGAAGTATAAGTCTGAGGCAAAGACTTATATGAGAGTTTGGGTATAACACAATATTTTTAAAAAAGTTGTTTCATCTAACCAAAAAATTTGTGTGATTGTCAACAAAATTTATGTGTAGACAAATTTGGTGTGTCGACCAATTTGGTGTTGACAATTGTGTATCAACAATTATGTTTTGACAAACTTCTGTTTAGACAAATTTCTTTCTACAAATTTCTTTCTACAAATTTCTTTCTACAAATTTCTTTCTCAACAACTTTCTGGCTTGACAACTTTCTGTTTCAACTAATTTGTCTCAATAAATTTCTGTTCCGACACCTCTGTTATGGCAAATTTCTGTCTCAACCAATTTCTGTCTAGACCAATTTCTGTCTAGACCTATTTCTGTCTGGACCAATTTCTGTCTAGACCAATTTCTGTCTAGACCAATTTCTGTCAAGACCAATTTCTGTCACGACAAATTTATTTCTCGACAACTTTTTTTCTCATCAAATTTATGTGTGGACAATCTTGGTGTGTCGGCTAATTTGGTGTCAACAAAATTGTGCATGTCAACAATAATAGTTTTGACAAATTTGGTGTGTTGACAAATTATTTGTTGACAGATTTATGTTTCAATAACTTTCAGTCTTGACAAATTTGTTCCTGCAAATTTCTGTTTTGACAAATGCCTGTCTCGACAGATTTCTGTTACTATAAAATTTCGCGTTACTATAAAATTTCGCTCTTGACAAATTTCTGTTGATGGGAAGCAGCACACAGAGAGCAAATTCAGTGCGGCGGGGCAATAATTGCCGACCCCAACCCCATCTGTGGCTCTAGGCTAGGGCAGCGGATCACTAATCAACTGCCCAGATGGTCGCCTCCCCACCCATCAGCGGTGGTCCTGTAGACCGAGTGAGGCGAGAGTGTGCTGCGTCCGAAGCAGGCGACGAATGAATGATAGAGGTCGGCGGAGGAGCCCGCTGATATAGGTAGGGAGTTTTTTTTTTTTTCTTGGGTGGTTTCGGCCGGTAGAGAAGCGGGAGGCGGGCGACGCCGCTGTACCTAGAAGAAATTTAGAGCCCCTAGCGCAGGGGACGCCACCCCTTACCTAACAGACATCTAGCGCTGGTAGCCAGCCTGTTTTTTTTTATTATTACCTAAAACTCAAGGACAGTCGAGGAACTTTTTCATAAGTTCCAAAATTCCCGAGTAAGGTTAAAACAGACAAAGGTTTTCTTAATTTGTCAAATACAACGTTCAACAAACATTTTTAAGATTCTCTCATGAAAGCGTCTGTAACGTTTTTTCTTCAAGATTCATTCATAATAAAAGCAGAAGCGTAATGCTAAACCATATGGCTCTTATGAAGTGAAAAAGAAACAGCAGCAATGTAACAACAACTATTCCCCTAATGTTCGTTTGGCTTAGTTAGGATCCGAGTAGCTTGATCGGTCGTTCAACCCCCTCCTAGGCTCATGTTAAGTTCGCGGGCCGCACGGAGTCATTACCCAACCCTGGAGGGGGGGGAAACTTATATTCCTTCAAACTCGTTTCTTCTTCACCCTTCACTCTCTTTTCTTCCCACATTCTGAATTTACTCAACTTTTATTTACCACATTTGCATCTTGTATTTAGTTCAAATTTCCTTCAACTTATCTCAAACTCCCTCTCAACAACTCACCCAACAATCGTTGCACGCCCACACCAAACACACACACACACACACATCTACATCTAAACACACACATACTAACACACATACACACACACTTACACCCACCCTCATGCATACTACTACACTACACACACCGGTTCCAACTATTTTTCTTTTGGGGGGCTCAATAAGTCAAATTGTGCTTTTTCTTTCTTGTAACCTTTTCCTACAACCCCTTCTTTTTCTTCTTTCCATTCTTGCTGTTCTCATGCGTGAAATATCCTACACTGAGTGGCGATCTCGTTTGTGGTATCCACGTTACTGTCTTGTCGCTGAGTGAGACAAAGTTGAAAAGTAAGGGCGAATGTGTGTTTGATGTGGTAAGTGGAAGAAAGTTTAGTGTGGAGGAAGGTTGGACACGAAAAGGTGTGCTCCTGATATTGAGTGATCGTTGACTCGTAGTGCAACCGAATGGAAGGATGTGTCCTCAAGATTGATGTGGGTGAAAGTCAAGTTAGGCATAGAAAGATGGGCATTTCTGAGTGCTTACGGACCTGGCAGCAAGGAAAGAGGAGTAAAGAGGAGAGGGAGCAATTCTGGACTGACCTGAGTGAGTGTATTGAGAGTTTTGGAGGTCATTTCAATGTAGTTGTACTGGGTAACTTGAATGCTAGAGTCGGAGATGTAGTGGTGAAGAATGTTATAGGAAAGTATGGTGTTCCCTGTAGAAATGACAGTGGAGAAAACCTGATGGGTCTGTGTATGGAGCAGGAGATGGTGGTCGGGAACAGTTTGTTCAAGAATCAAGATAAACAAGTACACATGGGAAGGATGGCCCGTGGTGTAGTGGTGGAGAGAGCACTGATGGATTTTGTGCTGATATCAAAGAAAGTGGTGGGGAGGCTGTTGAGAGAGAAGGGTGGAGGAGTGTCTGACCATCTGCTGGTGAAAGGTAGATTAAGAGTGGAACAGAAGTGGAAGAGACACAAACAAGTGGAAGGAAGAAGAGAGGCAGTGAAAGTGAGTGGACTGAATGTTGGAAGAATATAACAACGTGAAAGGACAGGGCCTGAGAGATGTGGAACAAGAATGGGAGATGTAAAGGGATGCGTTGTTGAGATTGCGAATAAGGTGTGTGGTGCGCGCCGTGTGGGCGGGTGCAGAAGGGAAGTTTACTAGTGGTGGAACGAGGAGGTCAAACTGGCGGTAGCACGGAATAGAGAAGCGTTTGAGGAGTGGTTGCAGGTGAAGTCGGTGGTGGCTTATGAAAGCTACAAAGAGAGGAAAAACGAGGTGGAGCGGGTGGTGAGGAGAGCCTAAAGGGACGCTGATGCCAGGCAGGGTAGACGGTTGTGCCAGAATTTTGAGGAGAATAAAAAGATGTTCTGGAAAGAGATGAAGAGGGTGAGAAAGGGAGAGACCGGAAAGGAGGAAGTGGTGAAAACGGCCAGTTGTTGCTGGGAAGTGGTGATGTACGGAAGAGGTGAGCCGAGTATTTTGACGAGTTGTTGAATGTCGAGGATGACAGAGGCTGGCATTGTTGCTGTGGGTGGTGGTGCTTGGAAGCCAGTTTTGGGAGTAAGAGTTGTGGCGGACATTATCTGGGAAAAGGTGCAGAAGGCGGTGGAGGGGATTAAAGCAGGAAAAGCCCCTGGTTTGGATGGCGTTGCGACAGAGTGCATGAAAAAGGGTGGAGTAACGATTCTCGAATGGTTGGTGAGGCTACTGAACTTGTGTTTTGTGACAGGCGTGGTACCAATTGAGTGGCGCAGTGCCTGCATTGTTCCGCTGTATAAGGGCAAAATAGATGAAAATGAATGCTGCAACTCGAGAGGTATCAGTTTGTTGAATGTGGCTGGTAAGTTGTACGGGAGAGTGCTGATCAAAAGGATTGGAGACTGTACGGATTGCGTAATTGGAGAGGAACAGTGTGGTTTTAGGAGTGGTAGATGGTTCGTCGATGAGATTTTTGCTGTGACACAGGTACGTAAGAAGTACCTTGCAAAGGGAAAGGACGTTTTCTGGGCTTTCGTGGATCTGGAGAAGGCACACGACAGGATTGACAGGGAAGAGCTGTGGAGGGTGTTGCGTTTCTATGGAGTGGATGGACATTAGTTGGAAGCGGTGCAGAGTTTTATGTTGGTAACCGAGCCTGTGTCAGAGTGGGAAGCAAGGTGAGTGATTGGTTCTCAGTAAAAGTGGGGCTGAGACAAGGCTGTGTAATGTCTCCCTGGCTGTTCATTATCTATATGGATGGAGTGGTTGGGGAGGTGAACGCGAATATGCTATGTCGTGGGTTGGAGCTGTTGGAAGTGAATGGGCGGAGTTGGCAGCTGAGCCAGTTGCGATTTGCGGATGATACGGCCCTGGTTGCGGATCCAGTGGAAAATCTATGTAAACTAGTGTCTTAGTTTGGTAGAGTGTGTGAGAGAAGGAAGCTTCGAGTGAACGTGGGTAAAAGTAAAGTAATGAGATGCCTGAGGACTGTCAATGCGAGCAGAATTTGTGTCCTCCTAAATGGAGATTTCATGGAAGAAGTTCAGTGTCTTGAATATCTGGGCTCCCATGTGAAGAAGACTGAATTAGTGGAAACTGAGGTGAAGTCGCGAGTGAAAGAGGGGTGTAAAGAGTGGGTGCACTGAAGAGTGAAATGAGCTGCAGTACGTTGGGGATGGAAGGAAAGGGATGGCTGTTTGAGGGTGTTGTTGTGCCAACTGTGCTGTGCGGAGCTGAGAATTAGGGGGTGAGAACAGAGCAGAGGAGAGGAGAAGGTTGAATGTTTTCGAGATGAAATGTTTGAGGAGCATGGCTGGAGTGTCGCTGAGAGACAGGTTCACTAACGACGTGGTTTGCATCAGAACGGGGATGGTGAAGAAGTTAGAGGACAGAGTTGATTCGCCTGTTTTGAGACTCTCCAACACGACTGGAAGCGCAAGACCCTAGCACTGAAACGACAAATTCCCATAAACTCGGCTAACCCTGCCTTGAAAGCAGAAATGGTAGAAGACTCGACAACAGCAGCAGGCAGCTCATTCCACATCCTAATGCATTGAACACTAGAAATCCTCCTTGCCACATCCACAGCGCAGCGGGGCATCAAGAGTTTGTGCGGATGTCCCTGCGTCCTACCATCCAGCGACCTTTGGAACAGAATGGAAAAATCAAAACCCTTCGTGTCACAACACAGAATTCTCAAATACTTCATGAGGTCACTTCTCAGTAACCTGCCCTTGATAGAGAACAAATTGAGAGCCATCAGTCTGTCATGGTAAGACACTCAGGCAGACCATGCGCCTGTTTGGTCCCCCTCCTCTGAACAGACTCGAGCAACTTCACATCCTGGACATAGGAGCAGCAATCAAGAATGGGCCTGACATATGCCACAAAGAGCCTGACCATAAAATTTTCGCTTCTGTTCACTGTCGACCTAAGCAAATCACTACAAAGACCAGCAGCTCGTCTCACAACTTCTCTGACATGGCCATGAAACTTAAGACCAACATCCACATGAACTCCCAAATCGCGATGAACTTGGACAAACTCGAAACGAACCCCTCCATGAGTGTTAACAGCTTCTTCCCTGTGACCAATCCAACCAGCAAAACGTCTTCTGAAACTTAAACAACACACTTGCTAGGGTTCAATGACAAATTCCATGAATATGCAGTCTGGAATACCTTGTCAAGGTCTCCCTGCAAAGCAGACACACCACCAACAACATCATGACGTTGAAAAAACAGATAAATTTTAAAATCATCAGCAAATGCAGCAAACATACAAAGGCATCAGTCAAAAAATTAACATATATGAGAAAGAGGACTGGACCCAAGACTGAACCATGTGGAACCCCACTCAGAACATCCTCCAGCTCACTATTCACTCCATCAACGCCAACACACATAATTCAAGAATGAAGAAAACTACCAATCCACCTCCAAACTGCAAGAGCCTGCAACTTCAGAAGCAAACAGGGGTGGGAAACAACATCAAATGCCTTTGAAAAATCAAGCATAACCATATCTACAACCAAACCAGCATCAACAGACTCAACTACATCCGAATAGATCAGCAACATCTGATTTTCTGTTGATCTAGCCTTCCTAAATCCAAACTGTCTGGAAGAAAGGAGCTGATAAGACTAAATGGTCCACCAGCTCTGCAGCAATAATCCTCTCCATCGATTTGCAGCAAACAGAGGTAAGGCTAACTGGACGATAGTTGAGAGGATCATATCTAGATTTACTTTTAAAAATTGGAAACACTGATGAACTTTTCCATGTATCAAGGAGCATTCCACTCTGCAGAGAAAAGTTGAAGATTATTAAGAGAGGCTGTGTCAATTGCACTGCACACTCCTTCAGCCACTTTGGGTGGAGTTCATCCGTGCCCATTGCTGAACTAACATTGAGCCCCGCAAGAACGTCATGGACTTTCTGAGAATTTATGGCAAACTCGCTCATTTCGCCATCAAATAACTGGAAAGGAGCAGGATTGGGAGGAACATTCTCTATATACGTCAGAGAAGGCAAATGACAGGAGCTCAGTCATCTCCAGTGGATCGTGAACCAGCTGCTTACCTGCATTACCAAGTGGTCCAACCCCAAGACGACCTTTCATCTTCCTTTTTATATAAGCATGTAATAGCTTTGGGGAGTCACTTTACCGTTGCATAAGGTATTCCTCGTACCGAGATCGACTGAACAAAGCATGATTTCGAAACTGACAGTTTAGATCAAGAAAAATGGCTAGTGACTTTTCAGTATAGGGAGGAACACACTATATGCCTCTCAAACACCCAGGTTAACAAATTCAAGAGGTTTATCAATTGCCGACTATGCTTCGGAAACAGCGCCATAGTTACCCCGGTGCCAAGAATACTCCAGAGCTTGGTGTCTTGCTCCATCAAGCTCCAAAATATTAACAAACAAATAATCACGAATAACAGGCGAGTGAGCACACCTCGGAAAAGGAGCCAAAACAACAACATCCCCAACACGATCTGGCTTGCTTGTAAAAAATAAATGCAGAATGTTGCCGGATGAGCGAAAGGTTGCTCCCTCACCCATTGATGCAAGCCACAAGATGCAAAGCAATCCAAAAACTGTTGATCTGTCAAGTCAACATTCTCTCCCTGCACCAACTCATCCGACCACTTCATCGAGGGCAGGTTGAAATCCCCAACACGACCAACACAGAAGTCATTTATCAAACTTATCAGATCAATTTTTTCCTGATCACCATATGACGGAGGTCTATGAACAGCCAAGGTCCACAAATCTAGTTGAATCAGAAAAATTACTGCTACATTTGGCAAGTCCAGATTAACCTCCTCGTATTTCAGTGTTTTTTTCTAATATATACAAACACCGTGTTTTCTCACCCTGTATGCAAATCTCCTCTTACCATAGAAAACCCATGAACCTCAACAAAAGAAGAGCAAACCGAGCTTGCAAGCCAAGTCTCACCAACCATAAACACCTCCAGCCTATTTTCTGAGATGAAACAATTGATGAACCCAACACCCGCAGCACCGCCGCGGCAAACAGCAGCCTTTCTCAATGGGAACGCCACCGCTGTCACCCGAGCCGCCACCGCGGCCACTAGAGCCGCCCCCGCGGCTATCTAAACCGCCACCGCGGCAACCACGACCACCAGAACCACTACCGCGGACACCAGAACCGCCCCCGCGGTCACCTGAACCGCTTCGCGGACACCAGAACCGCTCCCGCGGACACCAGCACCAGTATTGCAGTCATCAGCACAAACACCGAAGCCCCCAGCACGACCACCAGCAACGCCATCGCCTCCACGCCCAGCTGCACCCCGGTTTGCAGCTTTCGCCCCACCGCCAACAGCCGCCCTTCTCGCAATAATCTCCTGTCGCTGTCTGTAGGTGAAGTCCCTCTGTATGAAAACGGACTTGAACTCATCCAAGAATCTTACATTCTTGGCACCACCTAGCAGCATCCTTCTTTGATCACAATCCAGAACTTTAGCTCTAAACAAGCTGGTTTTGCCAATCCTCACTAGGCCACTGAGCTCCGATGTCCAGGGCCAAGCAAACTTTGGCGAATTTCTCCTTCACACCCTCAGCACTGCCAGTCTGGAAACCTCTGAGGACAATCGAGTCCTGGCGGCGTTCCTGTTTGCGCAACTCTCTCAATCCTGCATGAATCCCGTCCCTAAAAATTGTAGCTTCTTAGGCCATGGACCCATCGAGTGTTTTTTTGGCAGAGTGATTGCCAGATGGTGACTCAATTTTCCTTGACTTCCATCAACTCTTTTGGGATGGGATCCAACAGCAACCAACAATTGACTGAAAGCTTACACAAGTCCATTCTCCTTGCCAGGAACACGAGAAGAACTGGTTCTACCAGAACATCTACACCTGCAACAAAAATACTACACAGCACCGCCAGTATCCATCAAAAGACAACTAATAAAATCCCCCTCCACTCCAACTCACGACACACCAGCATGAAATTTCTCGCGGCAGACCGAAGAATAAGCGAAGCTACCCAAAAAAACCGCATCACAGAAGGAACAGTGCAGATCCTTGCCACGCAGCCCATGAACCGCTGAGTCCCGCCAGCAGCCAGCGCATCAGCAGCCAGCCCAACCCTCCCAGTCTAGCCCCCAGACTTACAGGCCACTGATGCCTCATGTTTTTAGGACTTCAAAGATGTAGGGGGGAAGCCTCGGCCGACGCTGGTCCTTCGATGAACTTTTGCCGCCGAAACCGTAGGCCTCCAGCGATGCCACAAAAGATGCAACTGAGCCTACAGACTCGTGTTCCGACTGGCTAGCATCTGACACTTCAGTTTCTTAATCGTTCAGGATGCGAGAGCTGTCCATCAAGATCCACTCGTCGTGAGTGCTCTTCCATCCCTTGTAGTGAATTTTGCACTTGGCTTCTTCTTCACTCACGTCAACCACAATACACTCGTACATCTTGAGATTTTTTCTGTCCACCACCCTAGTCTGTGGTGCTGGTGCTGCCCGGCAACGTGGGGAGAGGGGGCTCCCGGCTCTTGTTGCAGGTCGAGGCAGTTATGCCAGGGTGGTGACCCGCACTGTTTTTGGTCGGGGTGCTGGTGCAACAGGTGGCGGTGCTGCTGCTGCTGTGGCTGGTCGTGGTGCTGCTGCAGCTGGACGTGGTGCTGCTGCAGCTGGGCGTGGTGCTGCTGCAGCTGGGCGTGGTGCTGCTGCGGCTGGGCGTGGTGCTGCTGCGGCTGGGCGTGGTGCTGCTGC
>SDVV010034062.1:0-11220 GCA_016164225.1 Gammarus roeselii
TATATACACAATGAAAATGATTGAAATGAGGGCCGAGGAATTCCCTATAGCTAACTGCAACTGTACATTTTATTTGTGTAAGGTTGAAATCCTGCATCCAGGTGGATACAGGAAATATTCTACTGTAGAAATCTATAATGTAATTATCAGTCTACTCTAGATTTAGAAACCTAGTATGAGATACTGGAGTAGGCACAAAGTGAAATACTCTGATATTCATACCTTTCTTCTGTGGAACTCTTTAGGGTTCCAAGGTATAGCCCTCCTTATAAATATTTCCACGGAATTATTTGGTAATTACATTGCTGTGTGGATTGGCCAGTAATACCTACCTGAGTATTTTATTTATGGTTTTATTCCGTTAGTAATTGGCCAGTAAAACGTGGTCAAGGGAAAAGTGGAATTCCTAATTTCTCAGTCGAGTCTTTTCTATTCGTATAGAATATATACTCTTCACTAGCTAAGTAATATTCACACTACATGAAGACACTTGCCTCAAAGTAACTAGCTTTGGCATGTTGCAGCAATCCGTGTTCCACTACGAATAAACGTCTTGAGAGTCTGAGACATGTGAGCTTGCCTCGCACGTTCCAGGAATTAAGCCACTAAAAAATGTAAACAGACGGATGGATGATCTTGCCAACATGGGTCTGAAGAAAACTATCTGAATCTTGTTCAGTTGATGATATATGTTTATTGGCGTTTTAGTGCCTTTGTGTCTGCGCATTTATTTGTATATTAACTGGATAAATATTATTGCATTGCCATTATGTGTTAGGTTATCACATTTGTACCAGCTGAACAGAAATGTCGTAACTACAAACAGGGAGATGCGCACAATGAGATCATAAGAGTCGATTGCTTAATAACACTAGGTGCTTGTGGTGCACATGTAATGTGTATAGTGATATTTGGAATATTGTAGGGTCAATTAGGGACCTTTACATTTGACTCGAATGCTAGCCGCACTGCCACAGAGCTACGATCCGAACTTCCCACCTTCCAGAACGCACCCTCGGTTGCGTTCCAACAAGAAATAATTTATTATCCTGTTGCACCGATAATAAATACACATACTTAACGGAACACATATTACCTTCCTTCCAGAATGTACAGTATTTCTCTCCATTGTCTTAACAATGACAACACAGCGAGCGCATCACTAGTGTAGATTGCAATGAGAATTTCATTTTTATAAGCTATTACTCTGGTCATGAGGCTGTGTGGCATTTAACGAAAAGTACTTCAATG
Source organism: Gammarus roeselii (assembly GCA_016164225.1). Taxonomy (NCBI): domain Eukaryota; kingdom Metazoa; phylum Arthropoda; class Malacostraca; order Amphipoda; family Gammaridae; genus Gammarus; species Gammarus roeselii. The sequence goes on from SDVV010034062.1 coordinate 1,252, forward strand.
TGATCCGATGTATTCTCTGCAAATACCATGCTCGCGAGCATCGAGCGTGGGACCTGCATCAATCGACGAAAGGTGTCATTATAGCTTAATTTCAGATTTCTTATATCATACAGACAGAAATCTCTCCATAGTGCATTGCAACAATATAATCCTTATTGCCATATGCACTATCACTGCGCTCGCTGTGTTGTCAATCCTAGGACTCCCAGCAATGAAAATCATTTATACCGTATATATTTACTATGTAACAACATCGAACGAATATTTCCATAATTTCGAATGTCTAAATTTCATGATTGATTATAGAGATATTTTGCGTCGCTATACAATATACTATGTAGCTAAACCGTTCTTATCCTCAGTAAAGTTCACAACTAATTTTCAGAACACTAAAAAATGCATAAGCTCATATTTGAAACTAGTCAAATTGAAATACACATGAGTATGGTGAATCATTCAATGCTGAAACTTGGCCAATTATAATGTAATAATATTCTATGATGGTATAACTAGATTATTTGCAAAATGAACCTAACGTCTTGCAGTTTCGACAAAAAACTCGATCCATCTATGAAGCAATGTTGAGAATTTTCTCCATGAGGCTGCGTTTGAGTATCCCAACGGAGTCCCATCAAACTTTTGTCATCAAATCGAACGCGTTGTATTGAGTTTTTTTATAGTACAGATCTTGAGCCAAATAGAAGGAGTTGAAAACTTCTTCAATTTAGCTCTTTCTATTCAATTCTACAAACAATGATGCCATCTTGCGGTCCAACATGGAAAAACTCTATACCAAATGTGACCTAAATCGATGTCGTGGACAGAGTCAGACGACATTTAACAGATACATTCAATAAACATTTATGTATCCAAATATGGATATTTTTTTAAATAATCCATTCTATGAGTTACTCATTCTATTTAACCAATGCAAAAGTTCTTGCTTTGCTGTTATTTGCTTCGTGGTGCACGTCTGGCACCTTCAGAACCTAGAAGTTATTTAGATGGCAACAACATGTAGAAAAGTACTGCATCGAGAGTGTGATAGGACAGTGTGACGATCCACGACCCCACAAAATCCGCTCCCTCGCGGATAATACATTTTTTTATTATGAGCCCTGACAAGAGGATATCTAAACATTATTTTACGATATGATTGTTTCTCAATATATTATTTCCATGCAACGAGAGCAATATGAATACTTCAACAATACAAATACTTCAGGGTATTTGCTGCAAACACACCCGATCTCATTAAAGTACTATGACATAGAGCGTTACATATACTAATGATCACAGAAATGGCTTCTAACAATATAATCATTATTGCCATTTTCACTACCATTGCGCTCGTTGAGTTGTAAATTCTAGCAAGGTGGAGATAACTTCTTTTCACTCATGAAAAAATGTAATATGTGCGTTTAAAGTGTTTTACGTATATAATAATCTATTTCCAATGTACTTTCTCATATTTACCTGTACAATATACCCAGATGGATTACTCAATTTTTTCCAGACCAACCAACAAATGATCTACTTTGTTCACGATTGTTCCTAAACCAATATTGATTATATTTGATGCCGTAGGGCAGTTCGAGTTACGTAGGAAATTGGATAACATTGTTCACTAATCAAGAGCTTAGGGCTGTTTTCTTTCAGCCTCGGAAGTACGGAAATAACAGAAATGATGACCGATGTAATAGATTTTTTGGCACAATTTGGCTCAGACAGATAACCATTACACATAATTCCATAACGACAAGCAAAGAGCCACTGTACATACATAATATTTTTATGATGTCTATTGAATGGAAAGAGTAGACCATCTTTGGAAAACTTGTAAAGTATGTATTATCTCAATTGCTTCCTACATAGTGGTCATGGCAGAGTAACGTTAAATGAGTAATGGACCTATAATTGGTGCACCTGGGATGACGTCAAAAAGTCTGGATCAATTGCTGCTAAAACTAGAGCAAAGCAACCTTCGGAGTTAAGATACAGCAAGAATTAACACGATTGCTTACCAACTGCAGGTGGGAATATAAAGATGTTATATCATGAACGTTGGAACGCTCAGTTGAACACGTCATTGTCATCTCGTTTAATAATTTGTATGCAGTCTTTTTATTTTTAATCCAGGGCTTCAAATATTCTGAATTGGCATTCTTCATCATATGTAATTTTATTTTCGGAGGTTATTAGACATGGCATGTTTTTGCCGCTAGAGGGTATTCTCCCACGATTTGTTCGTGTGCTCAGATACATATGTTACGTTGTCATGCTTCATTTGTCATAGTTAAGGACAAGTCTGGATCAGCTGCGTAGTTGTGTTAGTTTAAGTTTTTAATGTTAGGTGAAATATAATATATTTAAAATGTTGGATTTCTTTGCTGCTATTACAAAAGGAGGACTAGTCCTCTGGTATTTTCAAGATGCTGCTCAGCGCCTGGACACTTCAATTATTGCTATAAATGCATTAATTCGGGACGTCGTACTCCAGGTAAAGTACCTAGTTTTGGACTTCGGTTACGTGAAGTACCTTACCTAGACCTAAAATTTAAAAAAAGTCCATATCAAAACTATAACACTGGCAAGTTTGCAGAAGGTACTACCTAGCCAGGCCCCAAAGAGTGCATCAGTCACAGCCAGGGATGTATTAAAATATGCAAGTTCATATCTGCCATAATCATTACAATAAAAAATTCAATGCAATATCTGCCACAAGCATTGTGAATTTTCTGATGGCAGATCTGCTGTAAGTTGATTACCCTAAAATTTCATAACTGATTCAACGTTTGTCTTGATTTGTGAAATATTGTCAACATTTTGCATTTAAAAAACAAGAATTTACTGCAGAGGAACAATTGAAGCCAAGCTGGTCAACAGCAATGAGACAATCGCTGGAGCTTCAACAGTCTACACACCTCCAAACAGGAAGCATTATTAGCTAGTGTATCACCCAATCACAATAAATTTCTTGATAAAACTCAGTAGTTGGTCATCACTTTAATGTTTTTGCTCTACTCCTTACTTCTGCTACGTTCCAATGAATCACCGCTGATAGAGTTGGCTACGTAACTTTGATGTGTGAGGTTTACGGGCGGTCTCTGCCGTTGGGTGGTCCATTGGTCTTGGTGATCAAGCAAGGATCCAAATTATTACTTGTGCATTGTGTCACTCATTATTCAGAGAATATGGATAACAACTTGTGCTCTACTCCTGGTGCAATTGATTCAAACTCAATTGCTTTCTTAGAGGAGTCTCAACTGTTAGTACAGGAAATGTAATAGTAGGAGAAAGTGGTACTTCAGTTTGTTTTTTGCATATTCTTTTTTATTTTCACTCTCACAATGTATGTTACCTTTTGCCAGCATCATTGTATTTGTAACTATGTACTACATAGTTAAACACTTCAATAACAAAAATCCCTTGTCTGAGAATGTCTGTTTTGGAAACAATTGCTGTGGTCATTAGCATATGTGTCAAGTCACTTAAGTATCCAGGACCTAACTAGGGAGGTATTTTGTTATCACTTATATGTCCTATCATGATTTTACTCCAAGTATTGGACAAACAAATTTTAGTCTTCAAGCGTATAGTTTCCACAAATAAGAAATGATCAGTGGCTGTTATAGAAATGTTGCGTACGCATGCAATCGAATAGGGTGAAGTCACTCTGAAACATCAATAGTTAGTTGCAGATTACCTTTAAATTTACTGGTATGCATTAAATTTTGTATGTATTTGAAGCGTAATCAGTAGACGCTTTAAATACATACGAATACACATCAGTAGACGTGTATATGAAGCGTAACATATTGTGCATAACATTGGTACAAGATTTCAGCGCATCGAACTTATTTAAGCATTAAGGAAAATCATTCAAGCACACCACGCACTGTAACGTCAGACCATCCGCCGCAAGTAGTGAACTTTTTCCAATGGGATGCCAGGGTTCTCTTGAGTGCTGCCAGACCCAGTCCTGAGAGTATGCCCCAGGGGTCACTGAGATTACCTCACAGACAGGACTGAGTTGCCGAGATTCCTTGATCACACAATGCTAGTTGCTCGTCGCCATAAGCTCTTGACAGTTGCAGTTGCCGTAAAGAAACGATCACCCTAGTTGCAGTCGCTGGCCTATAGAATGGATATGGCAGCTGCTATGAAGTAGTGGTAATAAAATCACTTCCATAGTTCACTTTCTGTTCTCCTACACAAAAGGTTTTTTGCCCTATGCTTCTCTGGTTCACCTCAAACAGAATCACGCTTACCTCATTTTGTCTCCTTTTGCTTGTGAAATGGCAACACAATGCAGCGCAGTTGTGGCAGAAGTGGTAAAACTTACTGAATTTCACTCAAGAGCACAACCACAAATTGGGAGAGCAAAAGCACAGTAAACCCCACAGCTGTCAGTCACAGGTTAGGGTTAGTTAGGTTAGTTAACCCTAACTGGTTCAACTTGGAGAAGAAGAAGCAATGCGCAGAAGATTAGCTGAAGGGTCAAAAAAGGTTCCTGGTTCTGGGAGTCACGGCTCCTACTGCAACTGAAGTTTTTAAGGATCAATTCCTTTGGGGTCTGTGCCTAAATAACAAATGACTGGACAAGTTGAATAATAATGAATGATTATTCATTTCACAAAAAAGTAACTAAAGAAGTTCACCCTGGTTCTAGATAGAAGGGTTTAAAAATGGAATATGGCTCTCAGGAACAAGGTGGCCAATCGCAATTGACAGCTGCGCCAACTGCGGTTGCCTCTGTTGGGACTGCTGAATACCCTAACTGGGTATCGTCAAGCTTGCCTCTAAATAGTTGAGGCAGTATTGTAAGTTGTAGTATTTCTTTGTTATTCTACTCATACAAGTACAATTACTAGTGGTGGGTGGATGTCGTAATCTTGCTTGTTTGGTTGACCAATCCACCCTACAGATTTAATGAAGTTGTTGAGTTGTGCGCTGTTCATCAATTGATATGTTACCCACTAATAACAATTTGATTTGGAGCTAATTCATATTCTCTTTTCTTCAGGAGCGGAGTGGAGCTCTTGGAGTCTATGATCATGGCAACCTTGCACTGAAGATGACTCTGGACAATGAGTTTGAGCTTTTGTATGTTGTTATATATCAGAAGATACTGAAATTGTCTTATGTTGACAAGTTCCTCTCTGATGTACAACGAAAATTTAGAGACCGTTTCCAAACCGAACTTCAACAAAGAGAGTACTTTAAGGTTTGTTTTCAACTGTACATAGTCAGGGTTTTTGCATTTTATTGTAATTTGTTGAGTTAGGAGTTGAAGTTTAACTCCAAAGTGTTCACCACTGTTGTAGCTAATTATCTTTTCTAGATAGGCAGCTAAACAATTGCAATTTACTGAGTTATCTCATCTTGGTGGCCTCTAGATTGTCCAACATAGCAGCAAAGCAAGGGTGCAGAGCAGGAAGGAAGCACATATGCCACCTCACACCAGATTTGTGTGAGCACTGCTGAATAGCTAATTTGTGGAACAATTCAGAAATTTGTGTTTGAGGCAATATGCAAGCTATCATTAGTTGAACAAGAATAAACTATAACTACTGTTCACTACCTATATAGCTAGTTTGTTCAAGGTATTAAATAAGTAGCTAATATTGAAATATTGTTCATTGGGTATTTATCATAATTGAATATAGCTGCCAGTAAATTGCCCATGTACATTAGTCAGATTCTTGAGTTATGGAGGGTAATCAAGATGTGAATAAAACGGTATCAAATCCATTATATGACAAATAGTTTGTTCAAAAATTTTCTAGTCTGTATTTTATTCCGCATTCATGAAGGAAATATTTGGCATCCTGAACAAGTTAGCAAAGTGCACTATGGAAAAAAAATCTCACCTAATGTGAAATTAGTGATTTCCAATGTTGAAAAACATTCTAAATTGGCAAATTTTTTAGAGTTATCTTTATCTAAGTGTTATAAGGGATTTTGACAAGATGGCTACTAAACTACTGACAAAGGGAAATACCAACAAATATCAGCAAACCAAAATTTAAATTGATTGAATTAGCTTTTCATAATAACGAAAATTACAATGGATGGCTATCTACATTTTGCAGTGTTAGCAATTCATTAGCCAGAAGGCTGGGCCAGGTGGATCTGCTTACTTTGATGAATTCTAGACCAAAGATAACTTCTCTTGGATTTAATCTTAGTTTGTTATCAGTTCACATTGCTTAGGGCCTCAGATTTTGTGTTGTTGAGTATTGAGACAAAAGAAAGGATTATCTGGTCATTGCCCACCATTGGGCTTGGGGATGCTGCTGTGTTCTAGTATCAAAGGACACTGATAGATGTTCTTTTTTTCTTCTCTTGAACTGCAGTTAGCAAGCTTTATAATGTTGCTAAAAGGCACCTTAGAAATGATCCACTTGATCTTGCCATTTCTATCTCTATTGATATAGAAGATTATGGTATAGCTATAGTGATCTTGCCTTCATCATTTTGGTTATCAAATTTTTTTTTGGAGGATGATCTGTGCAAGTTACAAACATAAAATAATGAAAAGTAATCAGCATGCTAATGAATCATTCTGGGTCAACTTCAGTTACTTTTGCTGTACACGTTTGCATCCTTCACATACAATTGCAGATGTGAGTATGATGGGAAATTAGGGATGTAATGCAGTTGTTCAACATACATGTAAATTCCTGCTCATCACTAATCTACATTATCTTAAAAAATTGGGCAGGACACTTGCCCTTGGAAATGGAAAAATCAAGAATTGTTCACAAATGTTTTTATTCCAATGCCTATGAATGTGTCCATTTGAATTGAAACCCTGTAAATTCATGTAGAGTTCACACACACTTATGCAGTTACCATTGGGATTTATATGATCATGGCCTGCCTAGCACACTTGTATATCCTTGCTCATGGAGGGAGTGCTGTCTCTGTAACAAATGCAATGATCTTCTGTTCAGAGTTTCCAGTTTCTGGACGAGTACCGGTCGGTGTTGAGCGTTGTGGAGGCAGAGAGCAAGCTGCAGCGCAGCCTGCCTGCTCGCCCGAGGACATTCCAGGAGAGTGACAAGTCTAAGAAGACCATTAGCTCAATGGTGGAGCACACAGGACGCATTTTCAGCACCAACACCCAGGCTGATACTACCGGCAAGAAGAAGAAGAAAAAAGGTCTGTCTTGAGTTTCTAATTATCAATACATTTTTATTAAATGTAACATCTGTATTTTTTTATTTCACAATTGTAACTTTTGGAATGTGTGGATTAATCTACTTATTAGTACATTTTTAATATGTTGAAACGAATGTTATTATTGAAATTTCAAATGGTAAGATAGGTTGTAGTATAAACTGTGTTGAAAAAATGTCATAGAAAATTGCTTGCTCATTGATTAATGGCTAAATATGATTGAAGTACAGAGGAATGCCTTGTGCAGCATGACTGATCTGAAATCATGTGCCATGATGAAAAGATTTGAAGGGGCGCCTGATTAATGTCAAGTTTCATTGCAGGGTGAAGTGGTAGCTGGTACAGGATGTTGTAACAGCATGGTTGCCGGGATTTGTGGGCTGGTGGATGCAAAGGCTAAGGTGATGCAAAGCAATTTCTGATAATTGGGTCAAGTGCAAAGCAGGGAAGGGAGGTGTTGATGGACAACGGCTGATGTCGTGTTTCAAGATGATGGTGGCTAAGTTTTACCTGTATCATGGCTCCCTCCGACATGGTGCAAAGACCCTTGAGTATTTGGTCTAGAGGAAACAGCGCTTCACTTATCAGGGTGGTGAAGATAATACACATAGTAACAATGCAATATAATTATAAGCTGCTGCCAGGCAAATTTGGGAGCAGCTACCTACCCAGTTGATGTTAGAGGCTAGTTTAATGTAATTAACCCTTTAGTTATATTTAACAATGATGTTACTGTTGATAATGGGTCATTAAATTTATCAAATTGGATGTAGCTAAAGTATAGGCAATAATCTAACTAAGGATATTTGTATGCTCTGTGAGACGATAATCTAACTATGGATATTTGTATGTTCTGTGAGACATTTCTACTTGTTGTGGGCCTATTGGCCAGGTTAAAACACTACATTTTTCTGTATAATGTCGTTTCTATAATATGTGAAGTGGGTGGAAATTTGTTGATCTTGTTGTCCAGAGTTTCTTTGTTAGGAGCAGAGCATGCCAGAGTAGGGAGTGAAGTGAGGGCTTGGTTCCAAGTGAAAGTAGAGGAATGAGGGAAGATTTTGTTGTCATCCTGGCTGCTCAGTCTCTTCATGGATGGTGTGGCCAGGGAGGTGAATGCAAGTGTAATGTTGAGATTTAGAGTGACGTGCAAATGGGTGGAGTTTGCAGTCTAGTCAGTTGCTGAAGGACGATGGGTGTGGAAGAAAAAGCTGGGATAGAAGCTGAGTAGGCTAGTGTCAGAGTTCAGTAGAGTGTGAAAGAAGAAAAGAACAAGTTGACATGTCCAGAAGTAAAGTAACGAGACGTTTGAGGAAGGATGATGTAAGTAGAATCATTGACTGCCTAATCTAGAGTTATTGGAGAGTTCATTGTTCTAAGTATCTGGAATCACAATGTGGAGTAAACAACCAGCGAAAACTGAGGTAAAATTGAGTACACTGAAGAATGTGATGAGCTAAAGAACGATGGGTGTGGAAGAAAAAAAAGAGGCTTGTATGCAAGACTAATAGTCTCAACTACGCTCTATGGGGCTGAGACGTTTAGGGCAAGACAGAAGAAGGTTGAAAGTTTTCAAGATTGAAGGTTTGAGAAGCGTGGCCGGAGTGTGGCTGAAGGCTAGGATCAATAGTGACGCTCGAATTACAACAGGGACGGTGAGGATGTTAGTGGACAGAAAAGATTACCTCTCATGGTGAAGATGAATGGTGGGAGATCGTAAAACGGGTGATGAAAATGGAGGCGTGTGGCGTAGGCCTGGTGGTAGACTGTTGTTTGGGTGGATAGCTTGAAGCAGGCATTGAAAAGGAGGCATCAGTGTTCGAGGGTGCAATGGATAGGCGTGAGGGAAGATTGGGTTTGAATGGATGAGTTCTGACGCGACCCTGATGCGCTTTCATGCTCCTGTTGGTTTATGGAAAAGAGGGATGGACGTTTGTGCGAGTGGGCCCGGCAATTATAACGCAGCAGAGGCAAACCAGCTAAAGCTGTGGGGGCCTGCTGCTGACACATATATCAGAGCTCGCGCCTGACCCGAAGTGTTTGCTGCTGGGTCTTGGTTGAAACCACTGTTGCAGGGGACTACGGTTTGATGTATGTGTGGGTGCATGAGAGGCGTGTAAGGTGCGCCTTGCAGTCGGCCACTCCTCTCCCTTCTGTTTTTTTTTGCCTTGCGTCTGTATTTGTATGTATCTCAGACAGTTTTTGGGAATAGGTTGTTTCTGGTTACTGCTTATTTAATGCTCATGTACATGCTAACTGCTTCTTGGGCTTTGGTTGTTGTATGTGCAGGTAAAGCAGCTACTAAGGGCGGACAGCAGGAGTGTAATAACAACTACAACATCATTCAAGGTGAGGCCTGCTGCAGGGGGTGACCAGTAACAACAACAACAACAACAACATTGATGAAATCTGTATAAGTTTTGCTTTACATATATTTGGTTATCACTGTGAGCTTTCACTTACTTCAAAATCCCTCCTCTGGCAGCATTATTGAGTGGTGCATGGGATTTTTTAAAAAGGTGTATAACTTTAAACTGATTTACTGCATTCATTATTAGTTAGGTTGATGAAGGACCTTTGAGCTGAACTGGATATAGGCCCACTATTACATAAATTCTGATTGTTATTTTCTCCAGTTTGAATCCCCTTAATCTATACTGGGTCAGTTGGTAGTATATGCATAGTGAATATATATATATATATATATATATAAAATGTAATATCACGACCATCCCGACAGCGGGATGCCAAAGGCGGGAAAGCACCTCAGAGCAGCGTCAAAAT
>SDVV010034063.1:0-11220 GCA_016164225.1 Gammarus roeselii
CGAGCGTGAGGGCGTCCGTCCTCCCCTCGTACGGCCGTGAACGCGTGCGTGTGGGCACATGTTATGCGAGCGTGAGGGCGTCCGTCCTCCCCTCGTACGGCCGTGAACGCGTTCGTGTGGGCACATGTTATGCGAGAGTGAGGGTGCCCGATATTGGTTGATAAAGCCTACTGAGCGCTGCAAGGGGGATGATTTTTCAGTGAAAATCAATGTTGGCCAATGGGGACCGATGGAAGATTTTGGATGGTTTTAATTTGTTCACGGACGAGCCTCAGTAATCCATGGTCGTGACAAGGTGGTTAACAGTTAAGGTACACATCCATGAGGTGGTGGATTCAGGGTTCACGATCAAAATAATCAATTTAAATGTGACCTCGTCAATCTTGATTCAATTATGAACCAAGTTGCAACTATAGCGATGGCGATTGTAATTAACCTCAAATCAAAGTTGCACCAAGCATCATTTCCAATTGGGTTACATACGCAGTTGTATTACGTTCAAAAACTTTTTCATGCAAAGAAACCTCACAAAAAAATAAGAGTATTGAAATCGGAGAGGAATCAAAAAATTCTCAAACACATTTCAGGTCATTGCTAAGATTATCACACAGTTGATGTATAGGAGGATATAAATCACATGTGAAGAAAAATTCACCCACACAAACATGCAGTTTGTTCTATCTCATCCAATTGACATGATTCACTCTCTGGAATTTGGATGGTCTAAATACAGAAACTTTCACAGATGCACTTAAGCTTTTCATTCTCAAGCACCACGACACATGTCAATTTGTGCATGCTTGACCCTCGGCATAATATTATTCCTACAAAGGATTATATGACGTTTCATTATTTGTTGAAATAGTATCCGTGATGAGCCACAACTAAAGTGATTTTATTTAAAGTAACGCGTTGCGATCTCGGAACATCAGAGAATACACGGAAGCTAATTCTTACACTTCTGTAATTGCAAAGCAGTCATTAATTGACTAGGATTTGCATTTATTGGCCATCGTTTTGGTGGAAAGTGCATTTATATTTCATTCTCATAATTTCCAGTTGTGTAAAATTCCAACGGCTCATACAATCATGGCATTCGATCAAGTCTTTCCATCATCTAGATAAGAAAAATTGTCAGTGGTATAGTTGCAAAGAATTTATGTGACAGTCGTGCTCACCTCAAACCGTGACCATATTTTGCTGGAACACTCTAGGCCTAAGGACGCATTCATTGGTTTTATTTTACGTCGTTTCTCGTGCTGATTCAGGAAGATGAATGAAATAACAGCTGAAGACGATATTAAATGTGATATTTCTAGTATCAGCTGAGGAATGTTACAGCACGTGAGATCAGTTAGCATGAGTACGTCCCCGTCCATGTGAAGCACTCTGAGAGGCACTCTGAAGACAAGCATTCCGCTACAGGACACTTACATTTTGACTCGCTTGGTCGCAGTAGTCCCCGCATATACTTACGTCTTCGTCGTCGTTAAACGCGTTGAAGACATCGTAAGGCAAACAAGACAACAGATCTATGACAAACCACGACTTGAGATAGTTCATTCTTATGATCTTTGGGTCTGACACGACTTCTCCCCCTGGCCCCACAAAAGTCGTGTGAAAGTTCAACACGATGTCAATGAAAAAGATGACGTCTACGATGGAGTCTACGACGAGAATAGAGACGTCTTCCGACGTCTTGTACTTGAAGGCCACGTTGTATGGCACCATAATAGCCGTGTAGAACGTCAGGCAGAGGATCACCCAGTCCCATATCGCCTGCAAAGATCAGGAAACACTTAAGCAATGTTTAGCGAGATTCACGAAGAAGAGCGAGAAACGCGAGGTAGAGGATCCCCCATGCTCAAATCGCCAGCACAGAACATAACTGTTTTGGAAAGATTCGATTATCAAAAACGGTCGTGCAGCACGTGAGCTAGAAGATCACCTAGTCCCAAATCGCCTGCACAGAACAAAAAAATCTTTAATCGCTTCTACACAACAAACTGCAGTATAGAGAGGACTAGATTTTCAAAAAACGCCATGTGGAGAGATGGGGCAGATGGTCACGCAGTCCCAAATCGCTTGCAAAGAATAGGCAAAACAGCTGATGAGAGCTGAGATTCTTAATTACGGTCGTGCAGAAAGTGGGGCTCAGGAGTACGCCGTCCCAAACGCCTGCACAGCATAGAAAACAATTGGGAAAACATGAAATTCTTGAAATGGTCTTAGAACATAAGTCAAAGGATCATACAGTCCCAAATCGCATCCACATAAAAAAATGAGATTCCTTAAAATGGTCTTGTAATCCGTGAGGCAGAAGTTCACAGTCACAAATCACGTCCAGAAGAACAAAACTGGTGAGATGAGATTTTCCAAAACGGTCGTGTATAACGTGAGGCAGGCAAACACACAAAGTCACCGATCGTCTGTAAAAAAAGAGTTTGGCTAAGGTGAGATTCTATTAGATGACTACAGAGATCAACCATTTCTAGATCGCCTTAACAGAACAGGAAACTTTTAAAAACAGTGGGGATTCATTCAAAAAGATTCTATAAGTGTTGTGTGAGGCAGAGGATCAAATTGTTGACACATACACGAAAAAGTCGAGCTTCCTAAACATTGCTGCGTAGAACGAAAGGCAAATGTTCGTCAAGATTGCGCAGACAAAACCAGCTTGGATGACGGTATGATTCTGTAGAAAAATTCAACAAATCACACAATCCACTTGGATAATTTTAAGGTGATAGCTTTCATGCTATAGCAATGGGGACGCAAACACTAACGGACCCCGAATTAACCAACTTCTTACGGAGTGACCGCCGTGGCCGAGTGGTTAGCCACCGTGGCAGAGTGGTTAGCCGCCGTGGCCGAGTGGTTAGCCGCCATGGCCGAGTGGCTAGCGTATCCGACTGCAATGTCAGCCTCTGATGCTGAATGCCGCGAGTTCGAGCCTCGGCATGGACACGGCGGTCTTATGGCGGGGAGATTGGGCACCTCCCCCCTCTGTGTAAGCCTAACTTAGCCACCCTTCTAATTAGGGGGAAATGGCTGTATGTCTATGTCTATACATTAACGGAGTGAAAGGCTTAGATTCTGGAGTTTCCCAAACGAAAATAAGTCATATCTTCCAATACTAGCCAGCCGGTTTAATTTCAGTGAACAACTCAAGGTTTCTTTCCATAACATGTTTGGACGAAGATGAAAGTTTCGTTTCGAAGACATTCAGTTTTCTGGAACCTGCGCAGAACCAAACGGTTACGCTACTTTGCTTTTCATCTTAATTTATAAAAATATCTAGGTGAAATAAATTATGCTCGGCGTCATAGTTTTTCCTATGACAATGCACGCAGTGTTCTACTATCTAAAGATTCTGAGTTGTTTTCTGAGCTAATTGGTTTCTTTTTACCTCATCCTAAAGTTGATATCAACATCATTCACTTACCTTTGAAAGAACAAAAATGTAGCATTATTATTCCCCTACACCGTATTGTTTCGAATATCTACACCATTGAAGGTGCTCAAGAGAGTATAACTTCTACAGCACAGCTCTGTTTGGTTAGCGTTCGTGCCTCATAATCTGTTATTTACGTCCAGATACGTTGTATCTTTAGAAAAATAAGTGTTGTTTTATATATGTCGAACCAATAAGGATAAGATCAACTCAGCGAGCTCTTCCATTCAGGGAGTTCGTGATTGAAACAAGAATAGAATCGTTACAATTAAGATGCCCCAACCTAGCTTTCAATACATGTTACAATCAAGCTGATGTGTCTATTGTGATCATTCTTTAAATTCCTTCACATTTCAGCTAAAAAGATCAAAAGCACTTACTTACATGGAGATTGTTTACTGTAACAGCGTAGCTGCCACCTGATCCACTCGTGCTGTGAAATCAGCATTTGCATTCAACTAGGCTGGGTTAGTTGAACCCAGGCTGGGTTAGTTGAATCTAGGCTGGTTAGTTGTAGTCAAGGCTGGGTCAGTTGTACTGCAGCCCATCCAGAACTACTACTAATACTACTGCTACTACATTTTCCAGACGGATCCGGGTTCGGCGTCGAGTTCGGGAAGTGAGTTGTACCAAGAGTGAGGGTATCTACTGATTTTAGGTAGATCAAGTTCATAGCTGAGGTATTTGTCCAATCGTCTGTTGAACTTCTTTTTCGTCGATAGAATATATAATTTACCTTACGACGTATTTTATTGCTGCCACGAAATGGATAAACTTTTTCTCCAACTAATAGAGGTCTTTACGACCCTAGAAGGAGACTTACCTTTGAACAGTAGTCGTGACAGGATTCACCCTGATCTCGAATAATAGCCTACCAGTCGTTGTCAGCCTCAGTCAATATCATGGAGTAATTAAACAAGTAAAATCAGTCCAAGGTGACAAATCAGGGTTGGGGACGGGCATGTCGGACAGCTGCGGGTTAACAGGGCTTGCACTGAGTAGTCTCGAACCCCGTCATAACCTTGAACACTGGTTAATGCATCAAACATTAGTGGGCTCGATCGCTCTGTGAGCAGAGGTGAGAACAGGGTAAGAAAGCGGTGTCGTATAGTTTAGTAGCTTTGTTCGAAAAATGACGAGCTCGCTAGGACAAGTTCAAGATAACCTCCCAACACGTTGTCTCGCCCGAGAGTAACAGAATTAATCCCTATCAGCGGGGAATGGCATACCACCTAAGGGACGAAGGAACCATTCTGTCATCAGACAGGTGTGGTGCTCCCCCCCCTCATCTACTTGATTCACCTCAGCTGAATCACCTCAGCTCCAGCGCTCTATGACGAGGGAGTTCGTACCCTGTCGCACGTCCTACCGGCAGGGTAGGGACAGTCGACCAGAGCCTCTCGCCACACTGTTTTCACATTCATACAGCCGGTGGATAGGGATGAGAAATTCCCCCGAGAACGTAGAACCCCATGTATGTGTTTGACGACGGAGAGGAGACACACATAGTGGGGCACTCCGGAAATGTACTTTAGAAGTCATTTTAATTGATGTGCCGAATTGTCTTTTTCAATCCCGAGTGCCGTATGTGCCGAATTGACTCTTTCAATCCCGAGTGCCGTAATTTGAATGGTCTCTGCCTCTTTTTGATACGAATATTATCATCCGGCTCACCTTGAAGTCGCCGAATGCATCCGTAGGAATAGTCTTTATCTCATCCTGATGCGAACATTTCCAACCAGCTCACCTTGAAGGCACAATAGTGCAGTAGAATGTGAGGTGGAGTCTTCGGCGCTTCCTGCCTGTATTGGGGCATCACATCACTATTCAGGCTCATCATCTGGTGTGGATCCCAGGATGGAGGGAAATGGAGGAATGAATTAGAGAAGATATTGGTTAGAGAGTAACACTTTTAGCATTATAATATGTTAAGATGTTTAGAGTTCATTGGGATAGAAGAATTATTTTGAGTTAAGCTTGCTAGTGCATGGTTTTGTATCCAACGAATTTGAATACAAAACCATTCTCCAACTGCTTGATTCGAGTGAGGTACACCTCAAAAAAATAATTTTGTATCCTAGAATTTAACATATATAGAATGTCTTATCATAACCTATAAGATATAAGAATCTGCATCAATAAAACACCAAACAAGCGGAATTGTTCGAATTTTACACTAAGGATAATTGATAGAGCTGAAAGAAAAAATAAAATAGGTTCTACAACTGCATTAATTTTATTTATAGGTTTCATCGCGCTCACGTATGTGCAGGCTGGAACGGAACATGAAACAAACATTAGTGAGCTCGTTACGAACCTACTAGGATCATAGGAGATAAGACAAACAGTGGTAAGCTCGTTACAAAACAACTAGGATCATAGGAGATAAGACAAACAGTGGTAAGCTCGTTACAAAACAACTAGGATCATAGGATATTCCTCTCTCGATTGAAGGATGAAGCAGAAAATCATGATGGAAGGATAGATTTGCATGCAATAAACTTTTTAACAATTTATAATTTGCGCCTGAGCTCCAGATTTGAAATATTTAGTTTGAATTATGTTATTTACTTCTTCATCGATTACTCTTACGTATTGTTCAAAATAAAATCTGTTTCCCCTTGTAAAACGATATTCATGACTTACGGATCTCAGCATCAGCTGCTATTGTTATTCAAAGTAATAGATAAAATCTCTAGCCTCCAGATGCCGTCTGAGTTTATGATGATTTTATTATAGTGATTTAATTTATCAAACAATAATATAGCGTTGCGGTCACAACGCGATGAAGGTCATTAAATTTTCTTTCTCAGTGGTATTGACGGTAGAATGGGCAGGAGGTTTGATATAATCAGTTATTTTATGGATATAAATACATGTATCATTTGGAACTATTTTCCTACAAAGGTATATCCGAGCAGATCAGCATTTGGCATAGCAACGAAATGCCTCAATGTCTCCTTTGGAAATGTCCCGTTTGGGACACAATACATTTCTAAAGTCTACATGCAGAACTAAATGCAAAGGGACAGAGAACAAGAAATATTTTATCATTGAATCTTGTATGTGTAACTGATTGTTGTCGATAAAAAAATATCGGTAGACAAAATCTTGAACTATAATATTGATATAATGGTTTGTGCTATGCGTCACCTCACAAACACTACTACAGCTATACAAAAATGCACAAATTGACCAATAACTTAAACATCACTTTCATCCATGCGTGCAATGTTCTGAGAAGGGGGTTGAAGGGGGTTGATGAATCTTGTATATTCACGGATGTAAATATAAGCAATGTACGAGCTTGTAGGCATAACTGCATTATGGAGTCTGAGAAGAGGGTTGATGAGTACGCTTCAGTCAAAGGATCTGAGATTTTGAGACGGGAGTTGATGAATCGTATCAGCGAAGGAATCTGAGGTTCTGAGAAGGGAGTTGTTGAATACGCATCAACGAAGGAATCGGAGATTCTGTGATGGGGTTGATGAATACGTATTAGTTAAGGAATCTGAGATTCCGAGAAGGGTTGATGAATACGTATTAGTTAAGGAAGTTGAGGTTCTGAGAAGAGGGTTGATGAATACGTAGTAGTTGAGGAATTTGAGGTTCTGAGAAGGGGGTGGATTAATACGTATTAGTTGAGGAATCTGAGGTTCTGATAAGGGTTGATGAATACGTATCAGCGAAGGAATTTGAGATTCTGAGAAGGAGGTTGATGAATGCGTACCAGTGAAGGAATCTGAGATTCCGAGAAGGGTTGATGAATACGTAATAGTTCAGGAAGTTGAGGTTCTGAGAAGAGGGTTGATGAATACGTATCACAGACGAAATCTGAGGTTTTGAGAAGGAGGTTGATGAATGCGTATCAGCGAAGGAATCTGAGGTTTTGAGAAGGAGGTTGATGAATGCGTATCAGCGAAGGAATCTGAGGTTTTGAGAAGGAGGTTGATGAATGCGTATCAGCGAAGGAATCGACAATTGGGAGAGCATTCCTAAGTATAAAGGTCGGGAGAAGGCAACGGTAGACTCATGCCAGGATGGCTAGAAAACATGGACTATGCAGTATGGTAACATTTTATGAAGTCTTGGTGACCAAAACTCTTTGCTGAGCAGGGTTATTGAATGCAAGATTTGTAGACTAGACTTGCCTCAAAATCTTGGTTGAGTCTTCAAACGCAATGAATCGTTTGCTAACATTAATTTTTCAAATAACTAAATCCCATCACAGCTTATGGTTCCACTCTGACATACAAATTGATTGAGATCGATAGAGTCACGCATCTTCTCATCAAGTTTTTTATCTGATAGATTCATATCGAAACATGTGCCATCTGGAGACTCAAATTAAGACACTGCACTTGCAGCAAACACGTACCACCCATGCAACTGGACTAGGAATACTTAACTGAAACCTCAGCACCAATTACCATTATCTTGTTACTGACATGCGAAATGTTGGACTGCTTGTTGACGTCTTTGATGGGGATATGCGACGAGAACTGAGACACCAACACCGATCGACTCCGGGTCACCGATCGGGCCAGCTTCGCGAACTTGCTCAAGGAGGCTACGGGTAGGATAGGACAGATTAAGGGGTGTCCTGCGATCAGGATCAGGGAGGTCCTGAGGTCAAGTTTGGCTTTAGGAGGGCGTTCTGTGGTTTGACTTAGGGAGGATCTTTTGGATAGGATATCGGAGTATCCTGAAATCTTGTTTGAATTTTTTTGCAATTTCCTGTGGGCAGGTTAGAAGTATCCTATGGTCAGGTTAGAGAATGTGAAACAATTTGATTAAGGGGATTGTTGTGGGATTGGGAGGGTGTCCTACGGTCAGGATAGAAAGAATATTGTGCTGATGATAAGAGGTTTTCTTCCGGTGAGTAAAGGATTTCATGAGATCAGGTTAGGAATTTATTTTTGTGTAAGTTGTAGGATAAAACTGCGGCTAGGCCCGTTAGGTTATTGGTCGTTGGAGATTTGGTGTGTGTTCTCACGATACATCTTTCATAGGTGTTAGAAAGCTGAAGGTGATTTACGTGGGTTACTCTGTCAAGTAGCTGATTAATGGTTATAAGTTTCCGAGCGCAATTAAAACTAAGATTCAAACGAAACTACTGGAAACCTCGCCTTTCACCGTGATGAGGATATGTTTTGTCACAATTATGAACCGTGTGAAGGAATAATAATCGTTTTGAATATTGGTGATAAATACTCGGAAACTTTGAATCTTGATCAATTGATATGTAAGTCCACTTGGCTGTCAACCACCTTTAAAGACAAGATTTCCATAAGGCCGGAGTGGTTTTCATCAATTGATGTTGAGATGAGTCACTACCACTTAGATGACATGGGAGCGGACGCTATGTATCCTAGGAATCGTTCAGCTTTTCGCTATGAGGTAAGGAATCGATGACTAAATAAGAAGAGATGCACGCTTGCCCTGGAATTTCCGTATGTGATTTTTGAAAACAAGTCTTACCTGTTAAATTCAAGACCGAATTTGAAGATGTGATGACAAGTATTCAAAATGTGAGATTTCCTTCACACTCGAAACCCTGGTCACTGTAATCTAATATAATCAACCCTGGTCACTCTAATCTAATCTAATCTAACCCTGGTCACTCTAATCTAATATAATCTAACCCTGGTCACTCTAATCTAATATAATCTAACCCTGGTCACTCTAATCCAATATAATATCTACTCTAATCTAATCTAATTTCTGCTCTAATCTAATATAATCTCTATTCTAATCTAATATAATCTCTACTCTAATCTAATATAATCTCTACTCTAATCTAATATAATTTAGTTTAAAATTTGCTACAATCGATGATGTGGCGCAGAAAAATAACTTACCATTTTCATTTATAGTGGAATTACATTTCTGGGGCATAATAGGACTGCAATTATCAACAGGCTTATATGCATTTGGTCCTATTTGCTCTAAGTTTTGCAACCTGTTCTCTTTTTTATTCCTATCAACAACTTTTGGAGATCAGAGATTCTCTATCGAATGACATGATTTTGGGTCAAGGAAATATATGCTGGAAAATTGAATTTATTTGACAATGAAAAAGGAAATTTGAAAAGAAAACTTTGTGTAAGTTGCATGTGTTTTAATGTCTGTGCCATAAAAGAAGAGGTTCGTGAATGCCTTTCATCTATACGTGAGTGGTCTAGGTAACGCATGTTGGAATGTAGAGTGTTAGTATTGAGGAAGAGATTGCATTTGGTCAGATTGTCAGGAAGACGTCAGAGGCATTTTTCAATTGGCGTGTGTATTCGAGAATGGGAGTTGATTTATGAACGTTTCCACCCCAAAACCTGAAACTGGGAAGGGGAGAACATTAATAGATAGATGTTTACACAGCTTAACTTCAAATCAAAATTTTAATTTTGCAATATTTGGTATTCATTATTAAAAGAAATTTATGGACGTATCATTTATTACTTATACGTTCTTTTAACTACGGATATACACAGGTAATTGTATGGCAACCTTATATCATATAAGCCCTATAAATCTCTGAGCGACTTTTAATAACCTTAAGCGACAATAAACGGTATTCTGAGGCAAACAACTATCATCGACATTGCTTACGATTACAAAGCGACAACAACAATTGCATTTGTAAGGAGCGTAAAGAACCGCTTTGAAATGCTCACTAAACACATCGCATCTACATAGCCTTGTGTGTGTCTTGGCTATTTATGTAGACACGAGTCCAGTGCGCAACATCCAACACTGCTGATGGTGGAGACCAACTTGGGTTTATCGGCGCAAGCAGGGACGATGCAGCTAGAAATGTTTACGCACGATCAACAAAAAACAGTAATCATTGAATAAATCTATAATTGCCATCTAAGACACATACAATAGAAAGATTGCTACACAGCCTTCTACACTAGGCAGGAGTCTACCAGTCTACTACACTAAAAAGAAGAGCAAATCTGTTAAGGTAGTGGTCCGTCATTCTTTTGAAGCTGAAAACTCGCAGTCAACATCTTTCTCTTTGTTGAAGATAGAAACTACAGATGCCCGACGGTTTAACAACTGGAAATAATAATCGCAATTGGCATTGAAGCTTGCACATTGGATTGAACGTTTGAGATTGAGCATGCGGCACACGGGCTGTCTTCTGGCCATGCAACAAAGAAAAAGACTTATCAGCACTCGGTGTTGGACAAGTTTCAGTCTTTAGACACAGTACACCCAAAATTTGTGTGAATTGAAATGAAACGATGTATTGAATAAAACTGCTTGTATGTATCTAGATAGCGAATGTATGTATCTAGAAAGTGAATGAATAAAACTGCTTGTATGTATCTAGATAGTTAATGTATAAAACTGCTTGTATGTATCTAAATAGTGAATCTTGTCCAGCGCTGGCAGTACCCACTAATGTAGAATCCTACCGTTGGATGTTGCAGTCACTCCTCATTCACATCAACATTCCACCACACTAGTTCACATCAAATACATCTAAAACTGAGAGGGTTAATGCATCTTGGGAAGGAGGAGACAGAAGGTTATTCACTTAAAGAAGGGGATGAGTTTACTAGATTATTTAAACTCATGTGGAAGTTGTATGCAATCAGAAAATATCAGGTGTCTTTGGTTGTCGTTATGTAATTTAGGAAAATATTTTTTGTTTTTATAAATTTATATTGAAGTCTAGTGTTGCCGAAAATTTCGAATAGGTACCTGCAGAATATAAGCAGCTATAGCTTCCGTTTCTTAAATGTATACATATATAAAAT
>SDVV010034064.1:0-11220 GCA_016164225.1 Gammarus roeselii
CCAACCACAACCAGCTCATCGTATTTTGATTGTGAGCTTCCTTTCTACAGCAGAACAACAATGCAATATAGGAGTTCAAAACAATGATGACCAAATAATTACTAAGCGACGTGCAAGGAAATATTTGACACTATATAAATGAATAAAAAAATCACGTATATTTGGATAATGAAAACACAGCAAAGGCAAATGATCGAAACTCAAAAGGTAACCTGCGCCAGAAAAGTAACAAACAACAGCAATTTGTTCACAACAGACAAGATGAAAAATCAAATATAGTGTTTTAGTTTGTGATTTGTCAAAGTACTGTCTCTCGGATGAAAACGTTGACAAACATTGATTATTGACACCGTTTTTACACACAATGCCATATTTTCTCAAGAAGAGGTGCAAATGAATAAATATCCGACGTATGTTGCCGATATCCCACCAAGATGATCACCCATTGATGCCACTTAAGAATCAAAATGCTAGAAAAACAGTCGATGAACTAAACCCAGAAGCTGTCAAGAGAGTGACGCTCACATGTGATCGAATTGAGGAACAGTGGGCAACAGAGTGAGTTACGAAACGCCACAAGACTGCCAGTAAGCCTCGACTAGAGCAATGGTAGGAATATGTGTGAGAAAAGCAGCACAGTATAGAAGTAAGTGGTAGTCTGTATTAGTGTGTCAAGCTTGTTACCTGAGACGACCTGCGACACCTGGGCAGACTGTGTCAGTGAGTCCGGGATTTCCTGAGGCATCACGCTGCTCAGTTCAATCGGAGCTGCCAACACGATAGGAGTGAGCAATCAAAGAACAAGGATGATCGCCACCTCACGACGTATCGACACCACTTTACTGCTTACCGCGGCATATTAAGACAACATCAATAATCATGATACACCAGGACGATTGGTGTTTGCCAGGTGCTCAGTCAGAGTCATTTGAACTTTCAAATGTTTCTTTGGAACATAAAACATAGCACGCAGATCAATGAATATGTGAAGCGTGTCCCTGAAACATTCAACCTCACTCATGATAGTCAATCACTCGCAAGATGAAATTTCGAACTCTAGATTATGATGAGCAAATAAACGAGAAAATCTCTTATTTTGTTCATATTAAGTCAAGCTCTGCGTTGAAAGTGTTCCAGTATATAATTGGATTAGTTAGTTAGGGATGCAGGATCCAAGATATCCAAACTTAATTGAATGTAAAATCGGTAGGAAGCAGAAGTTACATGTATGGATGTAATAGTTTGCAATCAGGCACTATTTACACTCAGGATCGAGTGCGAGGAGGCAAATGTGATAGTATGTGTTTAAATATTTGAGAGGACACGACTCATCAATGTTTTTATGCTCGTCATAAATCGGTGGCAAACATGATGTCTTCAATCCATGTACTTCGTGGAATTCAATCCATTGTACTTCGTGCATAGATGAATTGGAACAAATATTCGTATTTTAATTTTTGACCGTACTCATCCGTAGTGTGTTCAAAGAATTTATAATACAACATCTTGTACCTTATTGGCAATCTCGAGCACCCGGCATCCACAGTCGTATCAAATACTTGCATGTTTCCAACATCAGGAGGCAAACTAAACAAATAGTGATGTCAAAAATAGACAATCAGCACATGTCACCTAAATTGCAATGTTTGACATAATTTGATATATATTTTCATTATCAAGGAAGATTATAAACCTCGTTAGTTATTTCATGAGTGAGTCGAGAAAGTGTTGCAAAATGTTACCTATTTCAAAGGTTTCGACAGATCCTTCAGCGGTCACCACTGCTGAGGCGACCTTGGGCACCAAGGCTGGAACTGTTGAAGGTGGTGGGTTGGTCAAAAGAAGACATCGGAGAATGTACAGAGGCTGCCTGGGATAGTCTATCTAGTGTATCTGTTTCATCATGATAGTCAACAGTGAAAACGGTTGGGAGAATATGTAAAGAATGTCAGGGACAATCTGTGTACCGCAGTGTAAATATTTCAGCATGATAGTAGTAAGTAAAGTTGCACGGGAGAATATCAAAATACTGTCTGGGAGAGCCTAAGTTCTGTTGTAAATGTTGTCCAACGTGTCAGTCTTGATGACAATGCATGAAATAATATATAAAGAATGTCTGGGATTATCTATGTACTAAAGTATATATCATCGAACATATTAGGCAATAGTAAAAAACAAGGGACAATATCCGAAATTTTCAGCACAAGCCTGTAGAATTTTCATCAAAATCAGTTCTAATAGACAAAAAAGAGACCAGCGTGATGTTGCTTTTACTTTGCGTGAATAGGGATAGAAAGTGCTGCGAAGAGTCGACGTGGGAACTTCCGGGAAGTTAGGTATCTTGCATATCATTTTAACGTGATTTTAACCCAGTTGAAAATTATGACCATGATTTAGTCAGGAGCAGGAGGTACGCTATGCTCCATGGGTCATTGGTCGGAGGTGATGGTATATAAAGGATTGAAATAAATAAAGGATTGTGAAATTCCGACATAATCATGACGAATTCGTTAGAAGGCAGAACGTTCACATTCAACGTTTCAAATTGCGGTGTTAGCATTTGATTTGTCCGACTTGAACATCACTCGTTGGTCTGGACTATACGTAGAAATTAAGAAAACAATCAACAAACAACATATGTTGCTTTGAGTACTGATTCATAACCAACATTAACCAGCTCGTCGTATTTTGATTGAGAGCTTCATTTCTACAACAGAAAAACAATGCGATATAGGAGTTCAAAACAATGATGACCAAATAATTACTGAGCGACGAGCAAGAAAATATTTGACCCTATGGAAATGAATCGAAAAATCACGAATATATGTATCATGAAAAAAAAGCAAAGGCAAATGATCGTAACTGAAAAGGTAACCAGCGTCAAAATAGTAAAAACAACAGCACTTTTGTTCACAGCAGACAACATGAAAAATAAAATATTGTGTTTTAGTTTGTGATATGTCAAAGTACTGTTTCTCGTATGAAAACGTCGACAAACAATGATTATTGACACGGTTTTTAGACAAAATGTAATACTTTTTCGTTAATAGGTGCAAATGAAAAAATGTCCGACGTATGTTGCAGTTATCCCACCAGGATGATCACCCATTGATGCAACTTGAAAGTCAAAATGCTAAAAAATGAGTCGATGAACCAGACCCAGCAGCTGTCAAGCGAGTGACGTTCACATATGATCGAATTGAGGAACATTGGGTGACAGAGTGAGTTACTAAACGCCACATGACTGCCAACGAGCCTCGACTAAAGCAATTGTAGGAAGCTGTGTGAGAAAAGCCGCACAGTAAAGAAGTGAGTGGTGGTCTGTGTTAGTGTGTCAAGCTTGTTACCTGAGACGACCTCCGACACCTGGGCAGACTGTGTCAGTGAGGTTGGGACGTCCTGAGGCATCACGCTGCTCAGTTCAATCGGGGCTGCCAACACATCGACAACACTTTACTGCTTACCGCGGCATATTAAGACAACATCAAGAATCATGATACACCAAGACGATTGGTGTTTGCCATGTGGTCAGTTAGAGTCATTTGAATTTTCCAATTTTGTTTTGGATCATGAAACACACTGCACGAAGAGCAATTTATTTGTGAAGCGGGTCTCTGAAACATTCAACCTCACTCTTGATAGTGAATCACTCGCTAGATGAAATTCCGAACCCAAGGATTTGATGAGCAAATCAACGAGGAAAATATATCATCTGGTTCATGTTAGTCAAGGTCTGAGTTTATGAAGGTGTTCCAGTATGTAATTGGAATAGTTGATTAGAGATGCAGGATGTATGAAATCCAATCTTAATTGCATGTAAAATCGGTCATCAGCTGAAGTTACTCGTGTGTATGTAATAGTTGGCAATCAGGTCCTATTTATACTCAGGTTCAACTGCAGTGAGGCAAATGAGGTAGTATGTCCTAAAATATTCGAGATGAGACGACTCATCTATGTTTGTGTTATTGTCATATATCAATGGAAGAAATTTCGTCGTAATTGAAAAAATTATGAAAAGAACTCAATACCGTGTGCTTCGTGCATTGATGCAATGGAACCAATATTATTCATGTAAATTTTGAGCGAGCCCATCCGTAGTGTGTTCATAGATTGTTATAACACGACAGCTTGCACCTTATTGTCAATCTCGATCACCCGACATTCACAGCAGTGTCTAAATTTTGCATGTTTCCAATATCAGGAGGAAAAATAAGAAAAAATTATGACATAATAGATAATCAGCACATGTTACCTAAATGTAATGTTAGATAAAATTTGATGTATATTTTCATGATACTTAAGTTCTTCGATATCGTCAAGAATTTCATGTGCGAGTTGGGAAAGTGTTGCTCAATGTTACCTATTTCAAAGGTTTCGACAGATTCTTCAGCGGTCACCACTGCTGAGGCGACCCTGGGCACCAAGGCTGGAACTGTTGAAATCAGTTGGTTGGTCAAACGAAGACGTTGGAGAATGTACAAAGGCTGCCTGGGACAGTCTATCTAGTGTATCTGTTTCAACATGATAGTCAATAGTGAAAATGGATGGGGAATATGTAAAGACTGTCAGGAACAATTTGTGTACCTCAGTGTAAATGTTTTAGCATGATAATCATGGATATATATGCACGGGACAATAACCGATTACTCTCTGGGATAGTCTATGTACAGCAGAAGGTATGTTTCAACAAGTAAGTCGACAGTGAAAATGCATGGGGTAAAATGCGAAGACTATCTGGGATAACCTACGTACAAAAGTATTTATCTTTGAACATGTTAGTCAACAGGAAAAATGCAAGGGACGATATAGAAAATTTCCAGCACAAGTCGACAGAATCTTCAAATAAATCATTTCCAATGGACAGGAGTTTTCCAGGGTACTGTTGATATCACGTGGCCGAAAAGGGATCGAAGACGCCGCAAAGAGATGACAAGGCCCATTCCCGCGAAGTTAGGTATCTTTAATACCATTTTAGTGTGCCTGAAATTAATTCAACTGATGACCATGATGCAGCCATATGCAACAAGTACGTTTTGCGTCATAGGTCATTATTTGGGGGTGATCGTATGTGAAGGATTACAAAACAATAAATGAATGTGATACTACACGATAATCATGACGTATACATTAGAAGACAGAACGTCCACATTCAACTTTTCATAATGTGATGTTAACATTGGTATTATCCCACATAACCTTCACTCATTGGTCTGGACTATACGTAGAAATTAGGAAACCATGTAGCAAATAACATATGTTGCTTTGAGCACTGTTTCATAACCGACAACAAGCAGCTAATCGGATTTTGATTAGAAGCTTCTTTTCCTCAACAGAATAACAATACAATATAGGAGTTCAAAACAATGATGACCAAATGATTACAGAGCGACGAGCAAGAGATTTCTGACAATATAAATGAATGGAAAAATCACGAAAACTAAAACAATGCAAACACAGCACAGGCACATGATCGAAACTCAAAAGTTAACCGGCGTCAGAATAGTGAACAACATCAGGAATTTGTTCACAACAGCAAAAAATCTTGGGTTTAAACTTGTGATATGTCGAAGCATTGTTCTGCTGATGGAAATATTGATAAATACTTGATATTGACGTGAATTTTGCACGAACAATGTAATATTTTATCAAGAAGGAGAGCAAATGGAAAAATGCAGGATGTATGTTGCAGATATCCCATAAGGATGATCACCCATTTAGGCAACTTGATAATCAAAATGCTAGAAAAGCAGTCGATGAACCAGCCCAGCACCTGACAAGCACGTGACGTATCACAGATGATCGAATTGGGGAACAGTGGGCAACAGAGTGAGTTACTAAACGCCGCAAGACTGCCAATAGGCCTCGACTAGAGCAATGGTAGGAATATGTGTGAGGAAAGCAGCACAATATAGAAGTGAGTGGAAGTCTGTGTTAGTGTGTCAAGCTTGTTACCTGAGGCGACCTGCGACACCTGGGCAGACTGTGTCAGTGAGTCCGGGACGTCCTGAGGCATCACGCTGCTCAGTTCAATCGGGGCTGCCAACATGATTAGAGCGAGTAATCAAAGCAAAAGGATCGTCACCTCACGGCACATCGAAACCACCATACTGCTAACAGCGGCATTTCAAGATGACATCAGGAATAATTGATGTACCAAGACAATTATTATTTGCCAGGTGCGAATTCTTAGTCGTTTAAACTTTCAAATGTTTCTTAGGAACATGAAATACACTACACGCAGAACTGTTACTATGTGAAGCGTGTCCCTGAAACATTCAACCTCACTCATGATAGTCAATCACTCATTAGATGAAATTTCAAGCTCAATGATATGATGAGCAAATTAACTACGAAATATATCATCTGGTTCATATTTAGTCAAGCTCTGAGTTTATGAAGGTGTTCCAGTATATAATTGGAAAAGTTAATTAGGGATGGAGGATGTAGGACATTCAATCTCAATTGACTGTAAAATCGGTCAGCAGCAGAAGTTACCAGTGAGTATGTAATAGCAGGCTATCAGGTACTATTACATTCATGATCAACTGCAGTGAGGCAAATGTGGTAGTATGTCTTAAAATATTTGAGAGGAGACGACTCATCTATGTTTTTGTATATTCATAAATCGGTGGAAGAAATTATGTCGTAATTGAGAAACTTATAAAATGAATTCAATCCCGTGTACTTCGTGCATTGATGAATCGGAATCAATATTTTTCTTGTAAATTTTGACCGAGCTCATCAGTAGTGTGTTTATAGATTGTTATAACACAACAGCTTGCACCTTATTGGCAATCTCGAGTACCCGACATTCAAAGCCGTGTCTAAATTTTGCATGATTCCAACATCAAGAGACAAACTTAGAAACTATGATGACATAATAGAATATCAGCAAATGTTACCTAACATGTAATGTTTGATAGAATTTGATATATATTTTCATAATCAGGGAAGTTTTTTGATATCGTCAAGAATTTCATGTGCGAGTTGAGACAGTGTTGCTCAATGTTACCTATTTCAAAGGTTTCGACAGATCCTTCAGAGGTCGCCACTGCTGAGGCGACCTTGGGCACCAAGGCTGAAACTGTTGAAGTCAGTTGGATGGTCAAACGAGGACATTGGAGAATGTACAGAGGCTGCCTGCGATAGTCTGTCTAGTATATCTGTTTCAACATGATAGTTAATAGTAAAAATACTCGGAGAATATGTAAAGACTGTCAGGAATAATTTGTGTACCTCAGTGTTAATGTTTTAGCATGATAATCATGGATATATATGCACGGGACAATAACCGATTACTCTCTGCGATAGTCCATGCACAGCAGTAGGTATGTTTCAACAATTAAGTCAACAGTGAAATGCATGAAGTAATATGCGAAGACTGTCTGGGACAATTTATGTACAAAAGAATTTATCTTTGAATATGTTAGTTGACAGGGAAAATGCAGGGGACGATATAGAAAATTTCCAGCACAAGTCGGCAGAATCTTCATATAAATCATTTCCAATGGACAGTAGTTAACCCGGGTACTGCTGGTATCATGTGGCCGAAAAGGGATCGAAGACGCCGCAAAGAGACGACAAGGCACATTCCCGCGAAGTTATGTATCTTTCATACCGTTTTAGTGTGCCTTAAATTAATCAAACTGATGACCATGATTCAGTCTTATGCAAAAGGACGTTTTGCGTCATAGGTCATTATTTGGGGGTGATGGTATGTGAAGGATTACGAAAA
Source organism: Gammarus roeselii (assembly GCA_016164225.1). Lineage (NCBI taxonomy): Eukaryota > Metazoa > Arthropoda > Malacostraca > Amphipoda > Gammaridae > Gammarus > Gammarus roeselii. The sequence goes on from SDVV010034064.1 coordinate 7,736, forward strand.
ACTAAATGCATGTGATATTACACGATAATTATGACTTATACATTAGAAGACAGAACATCCACATTCAACGTTTCATAATGTGATGTTGACATTGGTATTATTCCACATAGCCTTCACTCGTTGGTCTGGACTATACGTAGAAATTAGGAAACCATGTAACATATAACATATGTTGCTTTGAGCCTTGTTTCATGACCGACAACAAGTACCTAATCGGATTTTGATTAGGAGCTTCTTTTCCTCAACAGAATAACAATACAATATAGGAGTTCAAAACAATGATGACCAAATTATTACAGAGCGACGAGCAAGAAGATATCTGACAATATAAATGAATGGAAAAATCACGAAAACTAAAACAATGCAAACACAGCAAAGGCACATGATCGAAACTCAAAAGTTAACCGGCGTCAGAATAGTGAACAACATCAGGAATTTGTCCACAACAGACAAAAAAAAATTGGGTTTAAACTTGTGATCTGTCGAAGCATTGTTCTGCTGATGAAAATCTTGATAATACTTAATATTTACGTGAATTTTGCACGAACAATGTAATATTTTATCAAGAAGAAGTGCAAATGGAAAAATGCAGGATGTATGTTGCAGATATCCCACAAGGATGATCACACATTTAGGCAACTTGAAAATCAAAATACTAGAAAAGCAGTCGATGAGCCAGCCCAGCACCTGTCAAGCACGTGACGTATCACAGATGATCGAATTGAGGAACAGTGGGCAACTGAGTGAGTTACTAAACGCCGCAAGACTGCCAATAGGCCTCGACTAGAGCAATGGTAGGAATATGTGTGAGAAAAGCAGCACAATATAGAAGTGAGTGGAAGTCTGTGTTAGTGTGTCAAGCTTGTTACCTGAGGCGACCTGCGACACATGGGCAGACTGTATCAGTGAGTCCGGGACGTCCTGAGGCATCACGCTGCTCAGTTCAATCGGGGCTGCCAACATGATTAGAGTGAGTAATCAAAGAAAAAGGATCGTCACCCCACGGCACATCGACACCACCATACTGCTAACAGCGGCATTTCAAGATGACATCAGGAATAATTGATGTACCAAGACGATTATTGTTTGCCAGGTGCGTAGTCTTAGTCATTCAAACTTTCAAATGTTTCTTAGGAACATGAAATACACTACACGCAGAACTGTTACTATGTGAAGCGTGTCCCTGAAACATTCAACCTCACTCATGATAGTCAATCACTCATTAGATGAAATTTCAAGCTCAATGATATGATGAGCAAATCAACCACGAAATATATCATCTGGTTCATATTTAGTCAAGCTCTGAGTTTATGAAGGTGTTCCAGTATATAATTGGAAAAGTTAATTAGGGATGGAGGATGTAGGACATTCAATCTCAATTGACTGTAAAATCGGTCAACAGCAGAAGTTACCAGTGAGTATGTAATAGCAGGCAATCAGGTACTATTACATTCATGATCAACTGCAGTGAGACAAATGTGGTAGTATGTCTTAAAATATTTGAGAGGAGACGACTCATCTATTTTTTTTGTATATTCATAAATCGTGGAAGAAATTATGTCGTAATTGAGAAAATTATAAAATGAATTCAATCCCGTGTACTTCGTGCATTGATGAATCGGAACCAATATTTTTCTTGTAAATTTTGACCGAGCGCATCACTAGTGTGTTTATAGATTGTTATAACACAACAGCTTGCACCTTATTGGCAATCTCGAGTACCCGACATTCAAAGCCGTGTCTAATTTTGCATGATTCCAACATCAAGAGACAAACTTAGATACTATGATGACATAATAGATTATCAGCAAATGTTACCTAACATGTAATGTTTGATAGAATTTGATATATATTTTCATAATCAGGGAAGTTTTTTGATATCGTCAAGAATTTCATGTGCGAGTTGAGAAAGTGTTGCTCAATGTTACCTATTTCAAAGGTTTCGACAGATCCTTCAGAGGTCACCACTGCTGAGGCGACCTTGGGCACCAAGGCTGGAACTGTTGAAGTCAGTTGGATGGTCAAACGAGGACATTGGAGAATGTACAGAGGCTGCCTGCGAAAGTCTGTCTAGTATATCTGTTTCAACATGATAGTTAATAGTAAAAATGCTCGGAGAATATGTGAAGACTGTCAGGAACAATTTGTGTACCTCAGTGTTAATGTTTTAGCATGATAATCATGGATATATATGCACGGGACAATAACCGATTACTCTCTGGGATAGTCCATGTACAGCAGTAGGTATGTTTCAACAATTAAGTCAAAAGTGAAATGCATGAAGTAATATGCGAAGACTGTCTAAGACAATTTATGTACAAAAGTATTTAACTTTGAACATGTTAGTTGACAGGGAAAATGCAGGGGACGATATAGAAAATTTTCAGCACAAGTCGGAAGAATCTTCATATAAATCATTTCCAATGGACAGTAGTTAACCCGAGTACTGCTGATATCACGTGGCCAAAAAGAGATCGAAGACGCCGCAAAGAGACGACAAGGCACATTCCCGCGAAGTTAGGTATCTTTCATACCGCTTTAGTGTGCCTTAAATTAATCAAACTGATGACCATAATTCAGTCTTATGCAAAAGGACGTTTTGCGTCATAGGTCATTATTTGGGGGTGATGGTAAGTGAAGGATTACAAAAAACTAAATGCATGTGATATCACACGATAATTATGACTTATACATTAGAAGACAGAACGTCCACATTCAACGTTTCATAATGTGATGTTAACATTGGTATTATTCCACATAGCCTTCACTCGTTGGTCTGGACTATACGTAGAAACTAGGAAACCATGTAACATATAACATATGTTGCTTTGAGCACTGTTTCATAACCGACAACAAGTAGCTAATCGGATTTTGATTAGGAGCTTCTTTTCCTCAACAGAATAACAATAAAATATAGGAGTTCAAAACAATGATGACCAAATGATTACAGAGCGACGAGCAAGATATATCTGACAATATAAATGAATGGAAAAATCACGAAAACTAAAACAATGCAAACACAGCAAAGGCACATGATCGAAACTCAAAAGTTAACCGGCGTCAGAATAGTGAACAACATCAGGAATTTGTCCACAACAGACAAAAAAAAATTGGGTTTAAACTTGTGATCTGTCGAAGCATTGTTCTGCTGATGAAAATCTTGATAATACTTAATATTGACGTGAATTTTGCACGAACAATGTAATATTTTATCAAGAAGAAGTGCAAATGGAAAAATGCAGGATGTATGTTGCAGATATCCCATAAGGATGATCACCCATTTAGGCAACTTGATAATCAAAATACTAGAAAAGCAGTCGATGAACAAGCCCAGCACCTGTCAAGCACGTGACGTATCACAGATGATCGAATTGAGGAACAGTGGGGAACTGAGTGAGTTACTAAACGCCGCAAGACTGCCAATAGGCCTCGACTAGAGCAATGGTAGGAATATGTGTGAGAAAAGCAGCACAATATAGAAGTGA
>SDVV010034065.1:0-11219 GCA_016164225.1 Gammarus roeselii
AGATATAAATATATATGTTAGGTATGGATGTTTTAATTTAATTAGTCACTCATTGTCACTTGTAATTGAAAACTTTCCGCGAGTTCTTCTGTTTGGAGTAAAATATAGATGGATAAGATTTATTTAATAAATCTTTCCAACCGGGTGCGCACTACACTGATGAAAATACAACAGTAAAATATACGCATCTGCACGGAGGTCGTATTTAATATGCGCATCGGCGGATATTAAAATTACAACATCAGTATTCACATCCGCATCCGCGGCTGTCCAAAATTTGACATGGTTTATGTTGGACGAAGTGTTCGAGATATTGTATTCATGGTAGCATAATATTGAACGAGGTCGGCTCATTGTGTTCATGATGGCATAATATTGAACGAGTTCGACACATTCAGAGTACTTTAATATTGAACGAGTTTGACACATTCAGTTCATAGTATTATAATAATGAACAATTTTGACTCCTTGTGCCCACCGTAGTTCTTCTTTGGTTTTACAGTCGACCACAACGATCACCGAGTACGTTACTGAGTCATTATTTTTGGTCTCTATTTACCTCAGAGAACCCGGACATTCTCCATCCTCAAGGTATTATAGCTGAAGGAAGGATGGAACCACAATACACTCAACTTTTCCACACTAACTAATTAAATGCACGGGTTAATTGAAAGTCATCAAATCTCCAGGTGCAGACCAAGTTCATCCCACACTACTCAAGGAGACTAACAATAGAATGGGCGAACATCGATCAAAATTGTTCAACCAATCGCTCGCAAATGCCACTTGCCCCTCTCTATGGGAAGAGGCCAACGTGACTCCGGTTTTTAAAAATGTCACAAAAAGTATCCCGGCTATTACCGACAAATTGGTCTCACCTGAGTCATTGATGGAAAGTTTGATTACGAATAAAAGTACAGAATTATTGGAAACAAACATGTTGATAAATGCAGCTTAGCAAGGCTTTGGGCCCAATTGCTCATGTCTGACGAATCTGCTGTTTTTCTTCAAGAATATAATTAAAATGTACGATGCTAAGTCACCAATTGATTTCATATACTTGATTGTCAAAAAATGTAAAAATGTTGGATAAAATGTTGGCTCTCGGATAGACTGCAGCGATTTGTGCTGTTGTTGTCTAACACTTCTAACACTGGTAAACCACTCCAAGTCAGCTTCATCCCGAGCAGATACGATCTCTTACTCTACGTATACAGTCAGCCATGTTTCAGTTATGGCACAGCATTCAACTCAGGAAAACAAAGATGTTCCAGTAAAACTTTACTGTATGCGGGAACGTCAAATTTATTTAAATAATATGAAATTAGCCCCAGGGAAACTGCTTCCGGATGTTCATTATGAGTGTAAGCTAATAAATCCTTATGACAAAGTGGGAAGAGACCTGAGTGGACTTTCATCAAGCAGAGTACGCGATAAAAGTGCATGAGGTGGAATACTCTACATTATTTACAACTTCACATCAATCCCAACACATAAATTGCTTAAGAATGAGCATGTGTAGCGTATTCTTGACCATCATGGCCCGTCTAACACGCATAATGCGTGTTAACCTAGCACGTTGGCAGTGATTGTAATTACGATAGGAAAACCCATAGCCACATCAAGAACGGTCTATCAAGAAGCTCCACCTTCCGTCATCGTTAATTCATCAGCTGTTAAGCCACCCTACCGTATTCATTGTTATGCCATCCTCCTGATAGCGGCTACAGTACACCACCAATCACGGCCCGTCCAGGATGCCATACAGGATATCACTAATGCAGCGGACGGACAGCAGCGGCCAAGGCAGTTAATTGCTGGCACACGCTCGCCCGCACTCGGAAGGAGCCACTGCATGACGCTGTTTATTTCTACAAGAGGACTCCTACTCCTGCAGGACGCGTACTACCTTGCAGAACGCCCCGAACTCCTGCAACACGCTTTCTACTCCCATAAGACAACTCTTTACCCTGGAGAAGGCTTCCTACTCCTGGAGGACACTTTCTACACCTACAGGATGCCTCCTACTCCTGCAGTCTGCCTCCTAGCTCAGCAGGACGTGCCCTACTTATACAGGACACTTCCTATTTCTGCAGAACGCCTTCAACTTCTCTAGGACGATTCCTACTCCTGCAGGATGCCTTCTGTTTCTTTCTGGAAGCCTCCTACTCATGCAGAGCACCTCATTCTCCTGCAGGGCACATCTAACTCATGCGAAATACCTCCTACTCCTACAGACTCTCTCTTATTTCTGCATGACACCTCCCACTCCTGCAGGACATTTCCTACTCCTGCAGAACAATTATTTATCTCCTCCTCATCGCACGTCACACAATTTGAGTAATGGCACCGGACATAAGCACGGGTTTACTTATTGATGATTCATTTACAAAGAAGTTCAGAACAGGTTGAAGCCGGTAGAGTGTAAGGCCAAGACCGTCTCGACAGATTCCTACTCTTCACTATAATAGTTCTCATTGTGCAACACACAGTTAAGTACCAATCTTCTACCACACACATGTGTATACAAAGCTCTGCTTCCTTTTCGCGCTTCGACCAGCGGAGCTGACTTGCCCTGGCCCCTAAGATCAAGTGGGCAGGATTTGCTGTCTCTCTCTGTCAGAACAACGTTATTGCTCGTGGTACCGTGTCAAAACCATTGGACCTTTCTAAGGCTTTCTTATTGCCATGCGTTATGATTCTCTTCGCGTTTATAAACAGTCAAATTTATTAAATAAATGGACATGACAAAGGCGTGCCCTACTCCTGCAGAACGGCTCCTTCTCCGACAGGACGCCTACTTTCTTCCTGCAGGATACCGCCTAGTTGTGTTGTGCGTCTCTCACCCCTGCAGGACCGCAAATTCCTGCAGAATGCCTTCACTCTTCCAGGATGCCATCTACTCTTGCAGGTCGCCTCCTTCTCCTGCATGACTTCTCCAACTCCTGCAAGACGCCAACTACTCCTGCAGGATTCCCTCTGCTTCTTGCGTACGCCTCCTACTCTTGACGAAAATCTTTTCATCCCACGAAAGGTCTCCTTATACTGCTGGATGCCTCCTACTGGGCGAGTCACGTACAGAACGCCTTTCTGGCACAAGTATCCTTCTCATGCAGTACACCTCTTCATCATGCAGGATAACTTACTCGTGAGAAGTGCTTCCTACTCTCCAGGACACGTCATATCCTGAAAGACGTCGCCATATTCTGAAAGACGATTCCTACTCTTGGCAGATTCGCCCAACTCCTGCAAGACGCCTCCTACTCCTACAGACGCAGCAGTAACGGCAGTGATTCAGACGCAGCAATTGATGCCCTACCAATGCAAGAGCTTATCAAAGTCCCGCAGCAGCTGTGGCCGAACAGTTGCAGGCAGTAATTACATCCGAGATAGAGACAGGGAATGCCTTTTACTCCTGCAAGACGCCTCTTTCGGCAGCAATGCGCCTCGTATTCCTGCAGAATGCCTCCTACTACTACAGGACGCCTTTTTCTCCAGAAAGACATATCCTACTACTGCAGAACGTCTCTTACTTTTGCAGGATGCCTTCTATTCCTGCATGACTCTTTCTACTTCTGCAGAAAGCCTAATTCTCATGAAAGACACCCTCTTCTTCAGCAGGACGCCTCTTACTCCTGCACAACGCCTCCTTCTCCAGTGAGGTGACTCCTTCTCTTGCAGAACTCCTCTTACTTTTGCATGACACCTCTTACTGCCGCAGGAAGCCTTCTTCTGCTGCAAGACGCCTTCTACTACTGCAGGAAGCCTCCTTCTTCTGCATGACGGCTCCCACTCCTACAAGACGCCTCCAACTCCTGCTGGACGCCTTCTTCTCCTGCAAGACGCGTTCTTCTGAAGGACGGCTCCTACTCCTGCGAGACACCTATTTCTGCTGGACGCCTCCTTCTCCTACAGTACGCCTCCAACTCCTGCAAGACGCCATGTACTAATGCAAGACGCCTCCTTCTCCTGCAGGACGCTTCCTACTCCTGTAAGACGTCTCATATTCCTGCAAGACGCCTCCAACTCCTCCTGCCAAACGCCTCTATTCCTTGCCCAGCTGATTGCTGCTACCAAATCAGTAATTATTGTTTAAGATTGACTGATGGAGAGAGACACGTAACTGACGGCTTTGGGAGGACTGACTGACAGTCTGTGCCGTGGGCTCTGCAGAGTCAGTGATGTGTACTCAGGACACTGACAGTCAGTGCCGTGTGCTCAGAACTCGGACAGTCAGTGATGAGTGCGCAGGAGACTGACAAACTGTCAGAGCTGTGTGCTCTGGACACTGTCCGTTTGAACACTCTGACAGTCGGCTTGCGTCCTCAGGACACTGACATTCAGAGATGCGTGCCCATAACCTTGACAGTTTGCGTGGTGCGCTATGGACACTGACGTCAGAGCTGTGTGCTCAGGATGCTGACAGTCAGCGTTGTGTACTCAAGACGCTTGCAGTAAAAGCTGTGTGCTCAGGATGCTGACAGTCAGAGCTGAGTGCTCAGGACGCTTACAGTCAGAGCTGTTAGCTAGGACGCTGACAGTCAGATCTGCGTGCTCAGGATGCTGACAGTCAGAGCTGTTAGCTCAGGATGCTGACAGTCAGCGTTGTGTACTCAAGACTCTTGCAGTAAAAGCTGTGTGCGCAGGATGCTGACAGTCAGAGCTGTGTGCTCAGGACGCTTACAGTCAGAGCTGTTAGCTAGGACGCTGACAGTCAGATCTGCGTGCTCAGGATGCTGACAGTCAGAGCTGTTAGCTCAGGATGCTTACAGTCAGAGCTGTGTGCTCAGGACGCTTACAGTCAGAGCTGTGTGCTCAGGACGCTTACAGTCAGAGCTGTGTGCTCAGTACGCTTACAGTCAGAGCTGTGTGTTCAGGACACTGACAAGCAGAGATGCTTTATTCTTGCTCCAAACAGTAGCCTATTTCTCCTTGACTTGAAATGATGCTTTATTCTTGCTCCAAACAGTAGCCTATTTCTCCTTGACTTGAAATGATGCTTTATTCTTGCTCCAAACATTAGCCTATTTCTCCTTGACTTGAAATGATGCTTTATTCTTGCTCCAAACAGTAGCCTATTTCTCCTTGACTTGAAATGAAATGAAAAGTCCACTAAACTGCAATTATTGAGTGATGGGCGACATTTTCGGCATTGATGACACGTTCACCTAAAGAACAACACAGTTTAATGCCCGGTCCATGACAGAAAAACAAGGTTTAATGCCCGTACCATGACAAAACAAAGCAGTTTAATGCCCGTACCATGACAGGGAAACACGGTTTATTACCCGTACCGTGACAGAAAAATGCGGTTTAATGCCCGCACCATGACAGAAAAACACAGTTTAATGCCCGTACCATGACAGAACAACACCATTTATTGCCCGTACCATGACAAAAAACGCGGTATGATGCCCGTATCATGACAGAACAACACGGGTTATTGCCCGTATCATTACAGAGAAACACGGTTTAATGCCCATATCATGACAGAACAACATGGTTTAATGCCCGTATTATGACAAAACAACACGGTTTAATACCCGTACCATGACAGAACAACACGGTTTGATGGCAGTACCATAACAGAACGACACGGTATCATGCCCATACCATGACAAAACAACTCGGTTTAATGCCCATACCATGACAAAACAACTCGGTTTAATGCCCGTACTATGACAGAACAACGCGGGCTATCGCCCGTACCATGACCAATAACGATTGAATGATTTATTTATGAATTTCATATCTCCCGGTAAATGATGGTTAACTCTGTCATCAAAAGAAATTTTTTTTTTGACCTTGAATTTATTTATATATTTTTGGTTACATAGGACGTTGTGGAACATTTGATGATACGCGATAACCGACCTGATCATCTGCAGGTAGAAGATTGAGCGACGGTGAGTGAATTGAATACCGAAGCAGAGCTGAGGAGTTCCTGCAGGCGCTGAAGGAGGAATGTTGAGGAAGAATAAGAGCCCAAAATTATGTCCCGGGCAGGAGTAAATAATTTTAGGAAGGAAGTGACAAGAAGGAGGAGGTGGTGCCAGATGTAAACGATCGATTGCTGTTCAAAAGTGGGTGAGTAGTTTGAGGAGTTGTTTAATATTGAGGATGTCAGAGTGGCTGAGATTATTGGTGCGTGTGTTGGTGCACGGATGCCTGTTTTCAGAGCAAGAATTGTTGCAGGCACTGCGAATGAAGAGGCGCAAGGGGCGGTGGAGGCGATGAAAGAAGGGAAAGGTCTTGCTTTCGACGACATTGCGATTTAGTGTCTAAAGAGCTGGAAAGAACCGGAATGCAAAGAATTAGTGAAGCTACTAAATTTGCGTTGCTTGTCGTGCGTGGTGCCGATTGAGTGACGCCGTACTTCCAACGTTCCGCTGGATAAGGGTACATGAGATAATGAACACATCATTATAGGAGGTAGCAGTAGTTATGTAGGTAAATTGCACAGGAGGGTATTAATTAAGAGGATCAGGGACAGTACGGATGGTGTGTTGAGGAGGAATATTGTGGCTTTAAGAATGGCAGAGGGTAACCAGATCAGAATTTTACATTGAAACGAGTTTGGGTGAAGTACCTTGCAGAGAGAAACAATATGTTCCGGCCTCCATGGATCTGAAAAGGGCTACGATAGGCTCAACAGGTAGCCGTCGTGGAGGGCGTTGCGTTTGTATGGAGTAGGCGGAAAGTTGTTACGGGCGGTCCAGAGTTTCTATGTTGGCTGCAGAGAAGGGAGCGATTTGAGTGCTTGGTTTCCAGTGAAAGTGGGAATGAGACAAGGTTTCCATATGTTTCCCTGGCTGATCAATCTCTACATTGATGGAGTGGTCAGGGAGGTATGTCTCTCTGGCTGATCAATCTCTACATTGATGGAGTGGTCAGGAAGGTATACCTCCTCGGATGATCAATCTCTACATCGGTGGAGTGGTCAGGGAGGTATGTCTCCCTGGCTGATCAATCTCTACATTGATTGAGGGGTCAGGGAGGTATGTCTCCGTGGCTGATCAATCTCTACATTGATGGAGTGGTCAGGGAGGTATGTCTCCTTGGCTGATCAATCTCTACATTGATGGAGTAGTCAGGGAGGAAGGTCTCCCTGGCTGATCAATCTCTACATTGATGGAGTGGTCAGGGAGGTATGTCTCTCTGGCTGATCAATCTCTACATTGATAGAATGGTCAGGGAGGTATGTCTCCTTGGCTGATCAATGTCTACATTGATGGGGTAGTCAGGGAGATATGTCTCCCTGGCTGATCAATCTCTACATTAATGGAGTGGTATTGGATCGACGTTCATGGTAGTAAGAACCAAATGGGCGGAGTTGGCAGTTGAATCAGTTGCTGTTTGCGAATGATACGCCACTGGTGGCAGATTCGGAGAAGTTGTAGTTTAGTAAAGTGTGTGAGAGAAGGAAGCCGTGAGATAATGGGGGTCAGAGTAAATTAATGAGGTGCTCGTTGAATGGCAAGGGTGTAAAGTATTGGGTGCACTGATGAGTGCAATGAACTGTAGGACATTCGGGAGGGAAGCCAAGAGAGGGTTGTGTGAGGGGTAGTTATCCCAACTACGCTGTATGGAACAGAGACATATGGGGCGAGAGTGTAACTGAAAAGAAGGTTCACAGTTTTCTAGACGAAATGTTAACGAAGCATTACCGGAGGGATATGATCAATAATGACCTTGTTCGCTTCGAACAGAAATAGTGAAGAAGTTTGAGAACAGAGTAAATTCAAGTGTTCTGAAGTGGTTCAGACTCAGAATGAGGATGGAAGATTGATGTAAAGGGTGATGTAAGCGGAGACGTAAGCCTAAAGGAAGTCCGAAGTTTGGGTAGGTGGATGGCATAACGTAGGTTGTAGGAAAGAGAAACATCAGTGTAGAGGTAGCGAGATTGCGTGTAATGCAGAATAATTGTGAACTCAATACATTTTGAAGCGACCCTGATGCGCTCTCCCGCCTTTGGCGTCTCGCTGCGAAACATGATGGACAAGAGTGGGGAGGGCAAGGCAATTATAACGCTGTAGGGATGAACTAGTGAAAGCTGTTGGGCTCCGGTGCTGACACTGATGTCAAGTCGCTCTCATGACACAAAGTGTGCTGAGGAGTCAAAACTCAGCCGCTAAAGGGTTAAGTTTTGGTATGTGTGTGAGTGCATCAGAGGAGTGTAAAGTGCGACCACCGCGTTTTTGTGTGATTCTGCTATGCGTATGAAGCTGTATGTAATTATCAAGTCCCATAGAATATACATACCCTTATACACGTACCCGTGTTAATTACGGTGTAGCTCTTATTTCCTCATATAATAAATACCGGTGTAGGCCTTTTTTCCTCATATCATAATAACGGTGTAGCTCTTATTTCATCATACCATAATAACGGTGTAGCTCTTACTTCCTCATACCAAAATAACGGCGTAGCTCTTATTTCCTCGTACTATAATAACGGTGTAGCTCTTATTTTCTCATACCATAATAACGGTGTAGCTCTTACTTCCTCATACCATAATAACGGCGTAGCTCTTATTTCCTCGAACCATAATAACGGTGTAGCTCTTATTTCCCTTGCTAGATTGACCAACGTAATCTCAACCTGTTGTGAGCATATGAAATCCTCAAAATTAACACAATTTTTAATATGTGTGCATTTTCCACTTATAACAAAAGGGCTCAGCCACAAATAAGCTAAGAATCCATGAATGGATGACACGGGACTTACTTGTCTCACAAAAAGAATGGGCAGACTGTGCCGTAGATACAAAAGGCATCCCGTCACTCATGGGTAAATGTAAACAATACAAAATCAATACAAATGCTTTCTATAATTTTTGCAACAGTATTCCTGTAACCCTGAGTGAATCAATTATTAGCAACAACATCCATTCTGAATATTGTTTAGATAATGCAATTCCGGAACAGCCAATCTTCAATCCTACCGACCCAAACGAAGTAAAAAGTAATAATTAATGGCTTAAAAAAACAGTTGCAGCAGTGGCTGGGATCCTGATGCACTCAATTAAAATTAGTTCAATTTATAAAAATAAAAGCAAATTGACATCAAAAGTTATTGCCCAATATCAGTTTTGCCGGTCATAGGTAAAATTTTGGAAAAAGTATTTCATGCCAGACTACATACGCAATTTGTCTCAAATAACCTACAATTTGGCTTCCAGGCTCTCAGGAAAACAGAGCATGCCCTATTAAACTTTACGGGAGACGTTGTTGACAGGTTTGACAGACGGGAGACGTTGTTGACGGGTTTGACAGACGGGAGACGTTGTTGACGGGTTTGACAGACGGGAGACGTTGTTGACCGGTTTGACAGTGGGAAAAGTTCCTGTTACAACTTTTATGGACTTTAGCAAAGCATTGGATTGCGTGAATGATGAGGTTTGATCGGGAACGTTCAGCATTATAGAATAAGTTCCATTGACAAGAGTTGGATAAAAAGTCATCTTCTTGATAGGAAAAAACTAGTGATTACAAAGAGAATATACCAACAATTTTGTTGTGAGACTTATTTAAATTATTAGTTATTTTATCATCGGAAGAACCTATAGTCCGTAACCAGCGATCGAACCCGTGGTGGCTGGCATTCGAGACCAGCACGCAGTGCACTAGACCAACCAACAACAAAAGATATAAATGCAGTGATAACAGAGGATCGTGTTAGTCTAGCCTAAACAGCATCGAATCCTTATTGTGTTGGATGACCTAGTGCACAGCGTGCTGACTCGCATTGAAGCGACCGCGGGTTCGATTCATGGCTACGGACTATAGGTTTTTTCGATGATGAAATTGCTGATAATTTAAACACCTAGTGAGTTCGAATAAACAATCATCATCTGTCAGTTCGCTAAATATAGGATTACCGCAAGGGTCGATCCTTGGTCCTTTGCTCTTCCTAGGCTATATTAATGGCAGTGTAAACACTAGCGACAGTTTATCATTGGTACATTTTGCGGATATTAATACAGATTATTCAAACAGAAAAAATCTCAATATGAATAATCAATTGGTTCTCAACGAATTGGATGACGCTAAATGAAGACAACACGCAGGTCATAATATTTTTCAGAAGGCAAATACCATTCATAACACACAAGTCAAATGGAAAGGTCTACCGGTTGCATATGTATTGGCCACAACGTTGCTCGGTGTTATAGTGGATCAGAGAGACTTGACTGGGAAGATCTCGTCTCGTTTGTTGCCGGGCTCCAAATCGTGTGGCGTACTTCACAAACTTAGAAATTGTCTCACGACTCCTCCGCAAAGTCTTTGTACTGCTGCCTTATTCATCCTTTTCTGACCTATTGTGTTACGTGTATGCTTCTACCTGCAAAACAAATCTAAGACCTATCATTCATAGTCAAAAGCGCGTCATTAAAACACTATCACATGCTAGCAGACGTGACCACACGTTGCCTCTCTTTTGTCAATGAAATATTCACCCCCTACGTCACATCGCAATCTTTTCCGTTGCGGTGTTTGTTTACAAAGCTTTGAATCAATTAACTTACATCGAAAACGTTTCTTTTTCATTTAAAATATTTCTACGTATAATCATTTTAATAACGCGGATAAACACATTCACCGTTACTCGTCAGCACAGTCCCAACTGTTTTTAAAATACAGAGCTGCTGAAACCTGAAACTCGATTGTCAGTTATAGAGACGAGTAGCAGTATGAGTAGCAGTATGACGAGTAGCAGTATGAGTAGCAGTATGACGAGTAGCAGTATGAGTAGCAGTATGACGAGTAGCAGTATGGCTACCTTCAAACGCACATTAAAATTATACCTGTTTCAACTTGTCCGCGCCGAAATTCTTGAATTGGAATTTACTTCCTCTATGCAATTTACCGTGTCAATCTGTTTCCTTTAATTGGTCGTTCATTCAATTTTTCTCCTGTTCCATATCCTCAAATTTCCAGTCATCTTGTTCAAGAAGAAACGCGTTCAATTATTATACCCATCAATTTTACCTCATTGGAATGTTTTTGTCCTGAGCACATGTAACATGCCGTGCCAACTTGCAGCTAGTTCCAAAATGTGTGTCTCCGTGGCCAAACCATGTGTGAGTGATGTAATGGACAACCTCATGTCAGACATTTTCTACTCTCAGTTTTTTTTGCTTAATGTCAGTTGCAACAGTAAATTGTCATGATTAGGTAAATATCTCTGACCCTACTTTCATAACTTATTTTTTTTTT
>SDVV010034066.1:0-11219 GCA_016164225.1 Gammarus roeselii
GTAGTGTGTTATTCCTCCTTACTGCCATCCGGGGAGTGCTGGGATCATATGGTCTGGTCTCAGCGCCTTAGGAGTTCCTGTACCTCCTGTGGCACCCGTACATACCATAGACGTTCGCCGCGTAAAGGACTTTGACTTTGCTCAGTAGTAAACCTTAACTTGAACATTGAAAAAGAAGAAAAACAAAGACTAACTTGATGCAGCACTGTTTGCTGGTTTGACATTCGGCGCCAGAAGGACGATGACTCCAGCGCGCTAGAAAGCCTCGTCACTCTAATCTAATCTAGCAATTCTAAAATCTGTGTGTTGCGCTGTACTCTCCACTCCTCCCAATAATGAGAAACGATGATGACTGCCACTGTCATTTATAGTAATTGATAGAAAGATTAAAAGTATGCCAGTGCCAAAGAAAATGCATGTTTATCTAATACATATTGACCTGTTATAAAAGAAAGAATTTGGTATCCATTAGCTCATTTATAATAATGCCATATTCTGCTATTCTTCTTGATGTGTGAACAAAAAGTTCACTCCAAAGTATCATGAAAACCTTCACAATTGTCATCAGATTGTATAAACATAGTAACAATATTATTTTTCTGATCACGTAGCATTCCCCTACACATTCATCTTACTTTGGAATAACACACCATAAATTTCACCATTCTGACATCAACTCAGAGAAGTCTTCATGAAAAGCCATGAGAAGAGTTCTAAACAGATGCAACTCCTCACCTCTAGTAGGGTGATTTCCCATGCACCCATTATTTCTAATAATTGATTAAAATATTGAAAGTTTGAGAGTCAATGAAAAAAACATGTTATTAGTAGTAAATATTAGTTCAATAAATCTAAAGAATACAATTTTCATTGCATCTGCTAATTTTTTCATGCATGTCCTATGATGAAGTCTTTCTTGATAGTTTTAAGGAATGTCTTTCAAATTTCATCAGTGATACACTATTTTCTTCTATAATTGCAAACTACTTTTGGAAGTCAATTCTTCAAACCCTGAAATAATTGACTTGGTACAAACAGATGTACAAGTACTATGGTAAAACCGCTTTTTGAAAATAAATTAAACTTCATTCCTATTGAAAACTTATTGCCATTGCATGAATACAAAAGTATGCTATGTAAAACAAGTATCTTGGTAGCTAGGGTGTTCACCCTTAGGCCTCAACCTGTTATCCTGCTGTACAAATATCCATTAAATAGGAAATTAGCCACATCATTGTGATATTAGCTATGATTTTATTTCTCTGGTCATGTACTATGGTATCTAATGATATGATTTGTTGAGAATAACATTCAGGTAGGTAGCTACTTTTCAATGTTGAAAAACAAAATAGGTATTTAGTAACGAAATATGCACGGGGATTCATCCCAACTGTTTTTTTACCTGGGTGTAATTCCCTGCAGCTGATATGAAAATATATGTTCATTTCAATCAATGCAGAAAATGTAGGAACTTTCCTTAGTCAATGCTACCTTTAAATAAAATCCTTCCCATAACATTCAATCATATGCCTAACCTTAATATTACCTACAAATTTGGCCCAAATCATATTAGCTCAAACTCTAGCATCAAAGTTTGCAGGTCTTTGATTTTTCCAAAACTAAATTTGCATGGCTTTAAAAAACAAATTCACTTATAATGATTTTTAAGTGTGCATGAATCATATTTCTGAAAGTAGCTAATATATACATACTTAACAAGCACTTGCTTCATCGTGTGTCACAGTCAAAATGTGACACGACAGATGTTATAGTGGTCAAAATGGGAGGCGGGGAGTCCCCCTGGGTCATTGAGTGCAGAGAGTCACCCCCGTCGATGCACAAGTTTTATTGTGTAGTTTGCCGAGTGCGCAAAACGCTGGTTTTGCATACTGTGCAACGCTGGTGCGGGACAAAGTGAAAGGCTCTTATGGTTATTATTTGAATTTTCTCATGCTCTCGGCTGGCTGGCATTGCAGTATTTGGCTGTATTTATGGTTTAGCTTTAGCTGCAAATTTCGCCACAGTGGGTGGAAGCAGGCTCTATGCAACAACAAATTTAGTTGCATTACCATGTTTAAAAGATCACCTGTCAGGGTCAAGGGATAGCTGCAGGGTTGTTAACTACTTATTTAATTGCGGTGAAGGGCCGCCATTTTGCAATTATAACCCTGTGAATTGCATTGCTAATCAATCGGCACTACCCCACAGCCACTTACAAATGCAACACAAACTTGACAACTTGGGTGATATTAAATTATAAATAAACCAAATCGTTCTCACAATAAACGCCTCAACTGTTTTTTTAATTTTATTGAAACTACCCTGTAGCTACTTCCTTTTCATGGTTTGGTTTGAAAAGTGTGTTGTTCTATCAAGGCAGACGCATTGTATTTATTTGCTGAGCTGTGTATCCTTGTCACTTGCAACCTTGGAACCTTGCAAGTTGTATGAGAGTTCTGTCACGGGCCACGCTGGTGTGCGCCCCCCAGATCACAGCCGCTTGCCCCCCCTCCTCCTCCTTTTCCACCCACCTGCCTACCCACCACCCGCAGGGGAGGCGCTATACCCTTACGCTTTCCATCTATTGCAAAAAGAGAGAGGGAGCACACCAGAGCAGTACAAATTTCTTCAGTTTACCCCGGAACAAGATTTTCCACCGGCTTGGCCCCAAACTGGTACAGAGCAGTGGCACCCACCCGGAAGTAGAGCAAAATTGATCGGGGACAGAAGTAAATTCAGGGATTGCCAGCTCGAATCTCCAGCACGCCTTGCCATCAAACACTCCACCTGTGCAACAATGCTATTACTTGTTGCAGACTGGTGGTAATGAGTTTACGGTGACGGGTTCGGAACGGACGATAAGAAGCTATCGAGCTTGACCTTGAAGCTGTCTAGTGCTCCTTGGTGTGCTCTCAAGCTGGCAGAGAGGTAGTTAATTGAAAATCCTCGGCCCGAACGAGGAGAAAGTTCTCCCTCAACGTTTGAACTCATAACAGGGCCCGACCACTCACTAGAGGCACCCTGCAGAACCGGCCTCTACTCTAATTAGCTTATCTAGAAATGAAGTCCCGTCCATCTATATTAGGTGCTACACCATGAACGATTTTTCACATATGTATTGTCATAAACCGCTCCTGACGTTTCTCCAGCAAGTTTAATTTCAGCTCCTGAAGTTGCTCCCAATAATTAACGGCTGTCAATACCGAAATGTGACTGGTGATGGTTTTCTGGCTAGTCTCCAGTTGCCAAATCCGGATAATCACAGATGGGCACCACAGCTGGCAACAACATTCAAGGAGTGGTAATACCAATGCCTTGTAATGTGTTAGCATGGAGAAAGCCTGTTCTGTTGGGAAGGTGCAGAGGCTCCACCCCTTGTGCTGTCTTCCTCTGATGGTAACCTCGCTCATCTGAGTATCAAATCCAGCAGTGTCATTCATAACTACTCCTAGGTCCTTGAGCACCAACCTCATCTGGATTGGAGTTCTCTGCGGATCACGGTATTCATACTCCAACACTTCACCTGAGGTAAAGAACCAAAACAGTTCAAACTCGTTCCCGTTGAACTCCATGTTGTTAGTCACTGCCCAGCGGTTGATCGCTCCAAGGTCGACCTGTAACAGTTCACAATCCAAGACACTCTTTAGTCTCTCAAACAACCGAGTGTCGCCAGCAAATAAGAATGCAACGCCGTGTTGCAGCAACCCACTGATATCCGCAATATGTATCAAACGAGACCAGTACAAACACGAACCCCTGCATGACATTACAGCCCACATCAGATTTGGCAGACACCTTAAGAAAACTTGATAATAGGCTGAATCTTTTGTTAGAAGTATTGTTTATTTCCAAGCTACAGGATAATCATGGAAAAAAAATTCCTTGCGTATCTATATCCTCCTTTAGCAACTGTGTTTTTTCTTATTTAGAACGTGTTTGTACACCACCTGGACCTGAGCAACACCAGGTCCATCTTCAAGTTTGCAGAAAAATTTAATGAGCATCCAGGACAGCTGGACGTCTTGGTAAGTACAGTAATTAATATTTTATTTGCTGCTTGCAATGATGTGTTTTTATGTTGAATATCTTTCGAATAACTTTACTGAGAAATTATTTGAGAAACCGGATTTAAGCACCTATTGATTAGTTTCTTGGCATCTTGCAGTTGGATTTTAGGCCTACCATGCAGTTGCGTTAACCTTTTTTTTTTAAGTGGCTTATCAGCTGTGTTACAATAAGTAGCCTGCTGTAAAATACAGTATTCCTGCCCTGTGCTACTGGCTTACAAAACTCTTGCATGTAGCTTGCTACTTCTGCATCCGCAATTTAATTATCTGTTTGTCAACCGATGAGTTTACCTAACTGCTAAACTCAATTGTAAAAGCTGCAACCAATCCACTTCACTTGCATTTTGGTGTACCTTAACAGCGAAACTAAATTGGAAAAGCAGCCACCATTCCACTTCACTTGCAGTTTGCTGTTCAGTGTTGGACAAACTGCAGTATTTGGATACATTTTCAGAGTAATTTATCTGAAACTCCTTGTGGAAATCAGACAACGTAATATAAGATGAATATCAATACTTTACTTTGTACAACACTGTTGGTGTTAATTCATAGTCATTCGCGATTACCTATTGTGTTCTTCATTGCAATTGTAGCTGCTGGTCAACGACTCATGTTGGTTCTTTGGTACAGGTCAATAATGCAGGGTGTATGGTCAACACGCGGCAGGTGACTTCAGATGAGAAGCTAGAAATCAACTTTGCCACCAATACTCTTGGCACATACTGCCTCACAACTGCACTGCTGCCACTGCTCAGCAAGTAAGATTTATGCAGGCTATATCGTTGCAGGTATGTATTGGCGGTCGATTGGGGCCCTACATTTGGGTAGACGTTCGAGCTATTTAGACAGTTACCATTCGATGTTCAGCTTAAAACCTACTATCTATCAGCACCATATAAAACTGATTTTGATTGTGATTGAGGTGCATCTGTTAATGCTTATTTGAGATCTAATGTTTGTACTATCTATTTATTAAGAGAGAAGTTGGGCCCTTTTACCAGTTTCTCGTTTTCCACCAGGAGTGCTGAAGGTCGAGTGATCACCGTCAGCTCAGGAGGTATGCTGGTCTCCAAGCTGGACCTCTCGGACATGCAGTCCAAGAAGGTGGCCAAGTTTGATGGCACCATGGCATACTCGCAGAACAAGCGCCAGCAGGTCGGCAAAGGGAACGTTTCATAGAATGGCAGCAATAAATGACTGTTTCCAAATTGGAAGTAATAAATGTCATACGTAATATTATTATTCTTTATTGAACTTGAGTGGGTGATAACTTGTTCAGAGAGCTGTCTTCTCCTTTCGTTGCAGTTAGTGTGATTGGAAGTTCCTCGCCTCACGATCACCGGTTCCCTCTTGTCTAACAGCTGAGCATAAATCCTTAACTTTCAGAGTCATTGTATTTTCTCCCATTGAAAGAGATGTGTATTGGATTGGCTCTCCTCATAATTTAAGGGACAGTCAGGAGATGGCGTTTGCCTAGGATTGATTTTTTTTATGTGGATATTCAACATAGGTTATTTACCTTTTCAAAGCTGCGCCAATGGGCTTCTCTCTGCTCTTGTTAATCCAACCTCATTGTTATTCATATCCGGTGCCCTCTCGTTGATGATCCTGTTTACCATTCTTCCTGCCACATATCTCTTTACTGCCTTCAGGTGTATTATCTTCCTGCTTTTCCTTCTACCATGACTCTCTCAGGCTCATTTGCAGCAACTCAAATGGTTCAGTTGATATTACAAATGTGTTTTTTAAGTCTTGCAACGCATGTGGTGGTCTAACGGTAGCATTGGAACTCATCATGACGATGAACGCTCGAGTCACGTTTTCAGCGTGCGTGTCACAGGTGATGGGGCTGCAAACTGGACTAGAGTACCCAAGTATTGGTTTTGTGTTTGCTGCATATGTGGATAGTGTAGTTTTCTTGTTTCGACCCTAATGTGTACTCCGAGATGGCTTTGAACATGTTGATGGTTTTTCATCCTTTTTCATGAGGTTTCTTCACCTGCTTCTTGAAGATAAACTTATGATCAATAAACCTAGTTTTGTGGAGTTTCTCTGTTCTGCTTGCCATCTTTCTGCAGATTTACTGGATGTTTAATCTCGGCAGGATCGGTTGTGAGTGGTTAGTTGGGTTTGGTCGGCTTTAAGATTTAGCCTGCATCCCTACTTAGCTACACTGTTCAGACAGTGCTGGGCAAATCGTTCTGTCATGCCACTTTTGTATTGGATGCCAAGATGGTGATTTCGTCTGCATACATGATTTATATCGCATTTGGCTCTGATGGTTTAGGAAGGTACGACATTTAGAGATTGAAAAGCCCTGAAGACAGTACAGAGTCTTTCAAGTTTCCAGTTCCAAGAAACTGAGATCTTGTTTGTTGTTGTAATTTGGGCTCCAAAGAACGGCAGGCCAACCTGCATGCAGGCTAAAACACTGAACCTTAAAGGGGAAATCGCGTTTGTTCTCGTGCCAATTTTTAACTGAGAATCCCCTAGATTGCACAGATTGCTCCCTTATTGGTACTGGTATCTTGAACCGCACGTTTGTTGTGCAAATGAAGTGGTCGTGTAAATTTATCGATAAAATCGGTGAAGCCGGTTGAGAGGCCATCAAAATTGAGCCCCCTAGCCCCTGGCGTAAACCAGGGGTCCGATGGGAGAGACCCCATGCAGGAGAGGCCAGCATCCTTTCCGGAGTGACAACGACCAAGACCCGACAGGCAAGAACGTCAGTCTCTCCCAGACGTCAAGCGCCACCTCACCCGTGGACGACCGGACAAATGACCGCACCAAGGAGTTGACCTGAAAATTCGCGAAATTACAAACTTACTAAACCAAGCGACCTCTCCGATCAGGAAATTGAAGACTCCATCGCAGAATTTAGCACAATCAACCATCGTCTAAGGAGACTCGAGCATCATGTCAAAGCTATATTTTTTCAAATCCATGAACTCGTGAAAACCCAACAAACCAAAGAACCCGCAACCTACGCAAGTGATGGCTGCAAGGAAGAAGTAGTACTTGCCATTTAATGAACAACCTGTCCAACAACGGTCCCAGCTTTCCCGAACATTTGAAAATAACATTCGACGCCGAGGACAGACCGGATATCTGTCCGTACACTTTGCGAGATGAACTGGACTCAATCACCGGCCATGCAGTCCTAAGCATCACCACCAGCGGCGACTATGGGTTCACCATTCAAGTGAATACGGAACTTCAAAGCGCCGCTATACTCTCCAAGACCAGAATATGTCAAAAGTCGTGCACAACCATTCCATACCTGACTTAATCTATGAGTTCAGGCTTGGTTTACATTAAGGACCTCCCGAGGGAAAAGGTTGATGAATTCATCACTGGTCTCGTCCAATACCAGGACTGTGTAATTGAAGCAAACATCGCACCAAAATTCACACCGAAAAAAAACGCCACCACGGCCCTCTTGCTGAAATTCAATTGACCTACCCCACCAAACTACATAGACATAACTTTTTATGCCACTGTAGCCAAGATTTCACCCTGCGACAGACGTCCGATTCGTTGCTGCAAATGCCAAAAATGCGGCAACACGAGCCGATATTGGAACGGTAACTAGAGGTACTCACACTGCTTTCAAGACGACCACGACAGACGGGACGATGCCTAGTCGTGCCCGCCCGAGGAAGCCCGCGGCTTCTACTGCAAAGTCAACGGCACCCCCGAGACACAATTCTGCCCAGAAGATGAAAAATGAAGAGAAATTATCCAATACCAGATAGACCACAGGGTCGGGCGACGAGAGGCTGTGTTCTTGATGCTCTCTTCCCAGCCTGACCCCCCACCCCCACCCAGGAGAAAAGATCATCATTCCATACTCACTTTCTCATATCGCTCGTAGACAACTGTGCAAGCAATGTGGCCCCCTCAACAAATCCATTCATTATGACGAACTCAATCTGACAACAACTAGGAAGTAAACGGGAATTCATCCACCGACACGGAAAGAAGTATCTGGCCTACGTCGCAAAACTCGAACAAAGTAACGCCATACAAAAATCACCCACCCAGGCGAGCATAAAGTAACCGTCGAATTACAGTAGTCCTTCAACTATACCAAACGAATTATATACACTTCTTGCTATAGCCTCACCAAAGACCTGAGCGCTCTTGCAGCAGGGTTTGGCAAAGGGCTACGGAATCACCGGAGTTTCTCCAGCAACGTGGATCAAATCACGAAACGCTAATTCTAAGGCAAACCAAGTTACCTTCTCAAGATCTGACGCACCGGAATTCATAGTAATCCCGGGTGAACAAGGGAAAACAAAAACTTACCCAGTTGCGACATGGCCTGCTATATGCAAAAAGTGCCTTGGATACGGCCACGTTACCAAATACTGCAAGCCGCACATACCACTACGCTGCAAGAGGTGCACCGGCGACCCTGACAAACAAGACTGCAAAGCCCTCCAACCTACGTGCTACGACTGAACATGCCTCCATGAGGCAGGCGACCGCTACTGCCAAATAATAATGGAACAAAAAGAAATAAGCACAAATAGCAATCTTGCAAAACCACTGCAGAGTCACACGTAAATGAGCCATTCGAATCTGGCGCGACGAAAACCCAGTTCACCTTAACTATACCGCAGCAGTTAATTCTACAAGTAGCCTATACCTATACATCGTCAACACAACCTGATATCATGACCTTCATACCCCTCCCTAGTAGTTTCAGTGCCGCACCAGGCCCAGCAACCGCCCTCGTAACTGAGGTGAGTGGCCCTAACAATGAACCTACCGCCGCCCAAGAGAACACCGCGATGGATACTGCTTCCTCATTCGACCATGACTGAAGATCCACCAATACCACCCTCTTCCACATTCTCGCCGATGGGGTCACCTCCGACGGCGACCTCGAGGTGTCCGACGCCCACCTGCTACAAAGCAAAGAGATCAGCAACAGCCCCCGAATGACTCGTCGAGGAAAGAATGTAGAACGAATTCGGCCCGTCTTGGAAGAGACCACACACAGTGAAAACCAAATTGAGGGATCCAACCCTCGGGTCGCATGCGCGGCACCAGAACATCTCACCAGCGAAATGATCATCGCCTGCGAGAAGATGCGCTGAAAGTCTTCAACAAAGTACATACACGAAATCGCTAATTAACCATGTACCTCAGCCGACCCAAACATCCCACCGGCAGCTACTCAGCCAACCATACAGTTTATAAACACCTCCATAGAAGATAAGCACGCTCGCTCAAGAAGCAAACAAAGAGAGGACACTCTCATTCTCTCTCATGAGCATTCATAGCCGAGACTGCAGTAATCCTAACAGACCACGCTCTACCGAAAGCAGTTCTTCTATCGACCTAAGACTCTCGGGCAAACTCAAAGGCATGAACAACACGAAAGTTCTTGCAAACCACGCGATCACTCTAGATCATCAAGATCTGAGTGTGAACCGCTTCCAAAGTGAGCAACAGCACAATACTTCAGTGGAACTGCCAGGGACGTGGAAAAAAGAAAGAAGAATAAATATTCTTAATCACCATCCATAAACCTTTGGTGATGGGCCTCCAAGAGATCTGATTCTGAGAGACCGCCATCTTCAGAACCCCCCAATATCACAGTCACCGCCGCAAAAGGCACACCAATGTGACGGTACACGACGGAAATGGCACTCATGATCCACCAAAGCGTACCTCACCTCCCACTTTTTCTGAGGACGGAATTCCAAGCTATCGCTGTGAAGATACGCGTCTCAGAACCATTAACCGCGACATCTATCTACTTGTCACTAAGCCGTGGCCTCTCGGAAGTACAAATGACCGAATTGCTGAGCCAACTGCCCCCGCCAGTACTACTCCTTGGAGATTTAAACAGCTACCATGAAACATGGGGATGCGTAAAAACAAACCCCAAGGGAGTAATAACGGCTAACACTATAAACACTCACAACTTGGTTCTCCTCAAAGACGGACAACCCACCCGAATCACCCCCGAAAGGGAAACTGCCATCGACCTTACCTTAACATATGCTCTCCCACACTGGCACCCCAACTCATTTTAGGAATTCTGCCTTCAACACACGACAGCGACCGAAAGCGAGCTGGGAGAAATTCTCGGCTCACATCGCGTGGCGCAATAGCATCCTCGAAGAGATTTCAGAACACGACCTCGTCATGACACTCACGAGAAATTTTAAGCTGCAACTGCCGCAAACATCCCCCTATGTTCACCTTAAACTTTTTTTTCTGAAATCATGGTGGTACCAAGAAGTGTAAGAAGCAAAAGACACGTGAAAGGCTGTACATGGCCTACCGTCGCGCACGGTCCAGCAGGAACAAAATAGCGTGGAAAAAAAAATCTGCCGTGTACCGCAAATTTCGAGTGGACGAGAAAGCTGGACTCAGTTAGTCAACACTGTTAGCCAAAACACCCTCCCTCTCTCCTGTGTGGGAGAAAATCAGACGTATCCAGGTAACCCGAGCGACCTATCCACATTATTTCAGACAAAGGCACCATTAATTCTTTCTACTCGGAAATCGCGGATCAACTAGCACATATTTTTAGCCCAATGTCGCAATCAAAAAACTACACGGCTCTTTTCCAACGGGAGTTTTTTTCACGAGAGAGTGAACACGTAGCTTTCAAATCTATAAACGAAGAATTTTATAACAAACCTCGGTCGCTCTCCAAGAAATACCTTGGGGTGGATGGATGCTTATTCATTTATTCATTCTTCTTATTCATTTTAAAGATCATTAACACTTTATTTTAGTATTTTATCATTTCTTCTTGCTTGGGCTCTATTATTTTTCTCTGCCCTTTTTTCATGGTGATAAATTTTGAATTTTATCATTATTATTATATGTATCGAGGTTGGTTGAGAGGAGGTGACCCAGGGAGAGGAGGTACTCGTGGGATCCGCGGGACTCGAGGACCCGGGATTTCGGGAACCCGGGGGACTTGGGAGACCAGGTGGATTTGGGGTGGTCCACTTGGATCTTTCTGGGGCCTTTTGGACCTCCCTTGAGACCCTTTGGGAGCCTTTTGAGAAACTGTGGGACCCTAAAGAGGCCCCTCTGAATTCTGGAACCTCTGCCTCCCCCTCCCAGCGCTGTAAAACCCTTACACAGAAAAATGTTAGTGCGATGGATGAGTAGAACAAT
>SDVV010034067.1:0-11219 GCA_016164225.1 Gammarus roeselii
GTCAGCAGGGCATGAGTAGGAGACAGACACGACGGTAACGGAGTTCTGGATGTCAGCAGGGCATGAGTAGGAGACAGACACGACGGTAACTGAGTTCTGGATGTCAGCAGGGCATGAGTAGGAGACAGACACGACGGTAACGGAGTTCTGGAAGTCGGCAGGGCATGAGTAGGAGACAGACACGACGGTAACTGAGTTCTGGATGTCGGCAGGGCATGAGTAGGAGACAGACACGACGGTAACTGAGTTTTGGATGTCGGCAGGGCATGAGTAGGAGAATGACACGACGGTAACTGAGTTCTGGGTGTCAGCAAGGCATGAGTAGGAGACAGACACGACGGTAACTGAGATCTGGAAGTCGGCAGGGCATGAGTAGGAGACAGACACGACGGTAACTGAGTTCTGAATGTCGGCAGGGCATGAGTAGGAGACAGACATGACGGTAGCTGAGTTCTGGATGTCAGCAGGGCATGAGTAGGAGACAGACACGACGGTAACTGAGTTCTGGATGTCAGCAGGGCATGAGTAGGAGACAGACGCGACATTGTTCTAATAAGCCGGACATGTGAACTGGAACTAACTCACGCAGTGTGCTCGGGAGGACACTTATGTATTAATGTCTCACCTATGGACAATGTCTCACCAATTGATAATGTCTCACTAATGGATAATGTCTCACCTACGGATACTCACACTACGTCGCCCTTCAGGTGGTGAACTCATACTCTGCGCCACATGCGATATGCTCACACTATGCCGGCTTTTATACGGTGTTATTCCACTATGTCGGTCACCAAGCGGTGTACTCACATCCTGCCGGCTACCATGCGGTGTACTGCCACTATACTGGCCACCATGCAGTGTTCTCACACGATACCGGTCAAAATGCGTGTTCTCACTCGAATCCTGCTATTATGCGGTGCACTCACACTATGCCGGCCACCATGCGATGTGTTCACACTGTGCCGGTCACCAGGCGGTGTACTCACATTTTGTTGTCTACTAAACGGCGTTCACACACTGTACAGGCTACCATGAGGTGTTCTCACACTGAGCAGGTCACCTTGCGGTGTACTCACATATGACAACCACCATGCGGTGTACTCACACGATGCCGGCTACCATGCGGTGTACTCACACGATGCCGGCTACCATGAGGTGTACTCACACGATGCCGGCTACCATGCGGTGTACTCACACGATGCCGGCTACCATGCGGTGTACTCACACGATGCTGGCTACCATGCGGCGTACTCACACGATGCCGCCTACCATGCGGTGTACTCACACGATGCCGGCTACCATGCGGTGTACTCACACTATGCCGGCTACCATGCGGCGTACTCACACGATGCCGGCTACCATGCGGTGTACTCACACTATGCCGGCCACCATGCGGTGTACTCACACGAAGCCGGCTACCATGCGGTGTACTCACACTATGCCGGCTATCATGCAGTGTCCTCACACGATGCCGGCTACCATGCGGTGTACTCACACGATGCCGGCTACCATGCGGTGTACTCACACGATGCTGGCTACCATGCGGTGTACTCACACGATGCCGGCTACGATGCGGTGTACTCACACTATGCCGGCCACCATGCGGTGTACTCACACTATGCAAGCTACCATGCGGTGTACTCACACGATGCCGGCCACCATGCGGTGTACTCACACTATGTCGGCCATCATGCGGTGTACTCACACGATGCCGGCTACCATGCGGTGTACTCATACGATGCCGGCTACCATGCGGTGTACTCACACTATGCCGGCCACCATGCGGCGTACTCACACGATGCCGGCTACCATGCGGTGTACTCACACTATGCCGGCCATCATGAGGTGTACTCACACTATGCCGCCCATCATGCGGTGTACTCACACTATGCCGGCCATCATGCGGTGTACTCACACTATGCCGGCCATCATGCGGTGTACTCACACTATGCCGGCTACCATACGGTGTACTCACACTATGCCGGCTATCATGCGGTGTACTCACACTATGCCGGCCATCATGAGGTGTACTCACACTTTGCCGGTCATCATGCGGTGTACTCACACTATACCGACCACCATGCGGTGTACTCACACAATGCCGGCTACCATGCGGTGTTCTCACACTATGCCGGCTACCATGCGGTGTACTCACACTATGCCGGCTATCATGAGGATGAGCAAGAGTCCAGCGGCCACCGAAGACAGGACGATCACCAGCACGTTGGAGGAGTCCGTCGTCGAGGGGCCTGGCACTGGAAACAGGTTTATAAGTGATTATAAGTGTTAGAAGATCAGATCTGAAGCAGACGTCAATGAGAGCACCATGTGTCTGTGTAGTAACGGTAGTAAAGGACCCAGAAAGGGATAGGTTGCAGTAGGATATGACTTTCAACGATGATACTCAATAGAAATTGGCCCTTGAAGAGAAAGCCACCGACCCACGATGCTGATTTAAGACTGCCTCAGTTTCATCCCTCGTTATACCAGTGTTGACCGGTGCCATTGATGTATAGCGTTTTGTGACTATAAGGCACTAATGCCGGGCGCTATTTTAACCGTACTGGTGTCAGCGCCAGAAACTAGTTTGAACTAATTTGTTGGCACTGATACCTAGCATTGCTTCTGAAACGTGCTGCAATGTCCTCGATCCGTAAGACGATTAGGGGCGATTCTGGTAGGATTGGTGACTCGAGCGTTTCGATTGTTTCGCTGCTTACAACTTCCCTTGGAAGTTAGTTCCATTCTTCGACAACTTTATGAGCGGAGAAGTTACGCCTTAGGTCCAGAGTGCTTACCAACGATTTTGTAACCTTTATTTCAGGTCACTCCGTTCGTCTCTAGTCTAAAAAGGTTCGTGCAGTCGACGTTTTCCTTGCCCTTCATGAACATCTGTGAAGACGGTTCTCCAACGAATGAAGGATGACTTCGCAAAGTCTTTGTACGATTAATTGCTCAGAATAGGCATACGTTTTGTAGCTCTACGTTGGACCTTCTCTAATTTAAAAGTGTCTTTTCTAAGATACGGAGACCACAATTGGACAGAATACTCGAGTTGCGGTCTAACAAATGCATCCTACAACTTGAGAATACTGTGTTCGCTCATGCACGAGATACTGCAGGGTATCATACCTATCCTTTCCTTTGCTTTCTTAGTAGCACGGTTACATTCTGTCTGTTTTTTAAATCGTTACCGATGATGACCTTCAGATCACTCTCTTGGAAGACGGAAATCAGTTTCTTTCCAGACATGGAGTACTAGTGCTTAGGGTTGTGAGGACTTTAGTGCACAATTTTACATAAGTCGATATTGAATTTCATTGCCACTTTTCCATATGAATCAGTTAAATAAATACTTAGGTATGAGATAAGTTAATACTGGTGTACGAGTTTATTTTAAACAGTAATATCCGATATTTAACCACCTCTAAGAAATAAGTTAAATCATTTGATTGTCCTCGTAGTGGATAAAAATCCTTTGGTGTTAAGGTGATAGTACAAATTAAAAAGTGAAATATTTTTCTAGGAAGAAACCTTCCAAGATTATTTGAGTTCCAATCCGATTTATTTCTTCCATCTCTCTCTTTTGGCTTACCAGTTTATTCGAAGACTTTCTGTTAATAAGGACTCGTACTAAACAATCTGTGATGTTCAAAAATCCTCGATATAATAATAATAATAGTAATCTTAAAGTTTCCACAAAACTTTTGTCTGACAATTTGTAATATGAATTAAAATGTTTACAGAACAATATCTGAGATAGTAGCTACATGCATTAGTAGCTACATGCAAAACTGACATGGGTCCAGGAAAACAGTATCTGTGAGAGCAGCTACATGCAAAACTGACAGAGGTCCAGGAAAACAGTATCTGTGAGAGCAGCTACATGCAGAACTGACATAGGTCCAGGAAAACAGTATCTGTGAGAGCAGCTACATGCAGAACTGACAGAGGTCCAGGAAAACAGTATCTGTGAGAGCAGCTACATGCAGAACTGACATAGGTCCAGGAAAACAGTATCTGTGAGAGCAGCTACATGCAGAACGAACATAGGTCCAGGAAAACAGTATCTGAGATAGCAGCTACATGCAGAACTGACATAGGTCCAGGAAAACAGTATCTGAGATAGCAGCTACATGCAGAACTGACATAGGTCCAGGAAAACAGTATCTGAGATAGCAGCTACATGCAGAACTGACATAGGTCCAGGAAAACAGTATCTGAGATAGTAGCTACATGCAGAACGAACATAGGTCCAGGAAAACAGTATCTGAGATAGCAGCTACATGCAGAACTGACATAGGTTCAGGAAAACAGTATCTGAGATAGCAGCTACATGCAGAACTGACATAGGTCCACGAAAACAGTATCTGAGATAGTAGCTACATGCAGAACTGACATAGGTTCAGGAAAACAGTATCTGAGATAGCAGCTACATGCAGAACTGACATAGGTCCAGGAAAACAGTTTAGTTCTCTCTGGTGGTTCAATTTCCATTGCTATTCTTCGAAACGTCAGTTCGTTACCTTCCATTTGCACGAGAAACAGTTGGTGTCTTCAAGAGGAACTTTTTGCAACGTGGCACCAACTGCTCACCGTGTGGAGGGGCTCTAGGAATATCAGCTGGTCCTTACCATCCGGTCCTAGGGTTATTTTCTGAGGGTCGCCACACCGCAGGATGCCGGTCGAGTCGAGGCAGGCCTGGAGAAGGACAGTGTCCTCCTGGAGGGTCGGTAGGGTGGTCGCGTCAAACATGTACCTGTTAGGGCGGGAGACGGTCAGAAAACTTGTACCTGTTAGGGCGAAACACGGTCAGCAAACGTGTGCCTGTTAGGGCGGGAGCGGACAGCAAACGTGTATATGTTTGGATAGAAGACGATCAGCGAATGGGTGCCTGCTGGGGTAATGGCCGGGAGCCGAATGGGTGCCTGCTAAGGTAATGGCCGGGAAGCAAACGTGTCCCTGTCATGGCGAAAGACGGTCAGCAAGCGTTACCTGATAGGATGGGAGCTGGTCAGCATACGAGTATTTGTCAGGGTGGTAGACGCTCAGTCAACGTGTATCTGTTTTGGCGTAGGACGGTCCGCAAACGTTTATATGTTAGGACTGGAAAAGGGTAAACAAACGTGGTCTTGTTAGGACGGGGGACGGTCAGTAAACATGTGCATGTTAGGGCAGGAGACGATCAACAAAAATGTGCCTGTTAGGGCAGGAGACGAGCAGCAAACATGTGCATGTTAGGGCATGAGACGGTCAACAAACATGTGCATCTTAGGGCAGGATACGGTCAGCAATTATGTGCATGCTAGGGCAGGAGACAGTCAGCAAACATGCGCCTGTTAGGGCGGAAGACGGGCAGCTAACATTTCCCAGTTAGGGCAGGAGACAGTTATTAATGAGTACCACCAACTCGGGCGGAAGAAGGTCAGCTGACGTGTTCCTGCCAGAGGGAAACATTCGCTCACTCTGAGAAAGTATTCGGTGTGTATGTCATGGCTTGAGATTACAGCTAACATTTCTTAAAAGCAGGCATGAAAACGAACGATCTCTGAACTACGATGGTTCTTCGGCGAGATATTCAGTTTTCATGTCTCGATGACGACGTCGTGACGTATATTAAAATCCCATTCAATCTCCTGTTTTGGTCTACCCTCTCTGAAATGGGTGTGTCCACTTGTTGTTGGATACTTTGTAACATTTTTTACATTGTTACTTTTTGACATTGTTACATTTTTTATACGTCTTGTCCAGTTCTATAGGGCAAGGATGGACAAAGCACTCCTAAAATGTATCTAATCACTAAATTTCCCCAACACTGAGGACGGTAAGGCAAAATTTAATTCTATCCAAGTATTTCTGAGGAAACAAACAAACTTCCGATGATTTGTCTCTGTCAATAGGGAATGAAGTATCATCCATCCGCCATAGATTGTGAAAAATAAAATCAACCTAAAACGTATTTCTTCCTCTTATTAACTAATATACCATTAGTGTCTTTTTCTATGAGCCTTTAATATCAATTTGTGACTCTTAGCACATTAATCAATGGAAGAAGTAAGCGCATCGCCTCCTAAAATAATATCACAACACTAATGGGCACGGAGTCTACTGCAGGTACTGACACCAATGGCGGTCGAGCTCAGCAGCAGCGTGACGTCATGATGGTGATATTCGAGTCGATGCGTCTACTCAGCCTTCGTTAGGCATGAGTGATGTTCGTTTGCTCATCATCCCCGCTTTTTGGCACTCGTTTATCAGACGACAATATAACCAGAAAGAAAGTACTCACGAGCAAGGCATGGTCTGATGGTCATGGAGCTGAACCACGCCATCATTGTCGACGAGGCTGATGTTGTAGAAGGACACGTCGTCCAGACAGTCCCACGTCACCGTGGCAGAGTCGTTGGCGTGTAGCACGCGGTGCAATTGAGCTGTAGCCACAACTGATTGAGGAACAAGTGATGGATGGTGAGCGAGGTACTAGTGAGGGGTGGTACATTTGATTTGCATACACAACTATACGAGGTACAAGTGATGGATGGTGAGCGAGGTACTAGTGAGGGGTGGTACATTTGATTTGCATACACAACTATACGAGGTACTAGTGATGGATGGTGAGCGAGGTACTAGTGAGGGGTGGTACATTTGATTTGCATACACAACTATACGAGGTACAAGTGATGGATGGTGAGTGAGGTACTAGTGAGGGGTGGTACATTTGATTTGCATACACAACTATACAAGGTACAAGTGATGGATGGTAAGCGAGGTACTAGTGAGGAGTGGTACATTCGATTTGCATACACAACTATACGAGGTACAAGTGATGGATGGTGAGCGGGGTACAAATGATGGACGGTAAACGAGGTACAAGTCGTTGGTGGCACAACTGATTTGCGGGCACAACTGAGCGAGGTACAAGTGATGGATGGTACAATTGATTTGCACGCCCAACTGAACGAGGTACAAGTGATTGATGGTAAACGGGTGTAGCCGGATCCGGCGTGCTGGATGATAGGATTCTCTACCATATTATTCTATATTATTATACTCTACTATCTACTTTATTATTATACTCTACTGTCTGCTATATTATTCTATTAGTCAGACTGCACTCAGTGCAGTGATCGGGTGCGCAGCTGCGACAGTGATTCATGTACACATGAGTGATTCATGTACACATGAGTGATTCATGTACACATGAGTGATTCATGTACACATGAGTGATTCATGTACACATGAGTGATTCATGTACACATGAGTGATGCATGTACACATGAGTGATTCATGTACACATGAATGATTCATGTACACATGAGTGATTCATGTACACATGAGTGATTCATGTACACATGAGTGATTCATATACACATGAGTGATTCATGTACACATGAGTGATTCATGTACACATGAGTGATTCATGCACACATGTGTGATTCATGCACACATGAGAGATTCATGTACACATGAGGGATTCATGTACACATGAGTGATTCATGTACACATGAGTGATTCATGTACACATGAGAGATCCATGTACACATGTGTGATTCATGTACACATGAGAGATTCGTGTACATATGAGTGATTCATGTACACATGAGTGATTCATGTACACATGAGTGATTCATGTACACATGAGTGATTCATGTACACATGAGTGATTCATGTACACATGAGTGATTCATGTACACATGTGTGATTCATGCACACATGAGAGATTCATGTACACATGAGGGATTCATGTACACATGAGGGATTCATGTACACATGAGTGATTCATGTTCACATGAGAGATCCATATACACATGTGTGATTCATGTACACATGAGAGATTCGTGTACATATGAGTGATTCATGTACATATGAGTGATTCATGTACACATGAGTGATTCATGTTCACATGAGTGATTCATGAACACATGAGTGATTCATGTACACATGAGTGATTCATGTACACATGAGTGATTCATGTACACATGAATGATTCATGTACACATGTGTGATTCATGTGCACATGTGTAATTCATGTACACATGAGTGATTCATGTACACATGTGTGATTCATGTACACATGTGTGTTTCATGTACACATGTGTGATTCATGTACACATGTGTGATTCATGTACACATGTGTGATTCATGTACACATGTGTGATTCATGTACACATGTGTGATTCATGTACACATGTGTGATTCATGTACACATGTGTGATTCATGTACACATGAGTGATTCATGATGTGTCCCCAAGAGTGTAAAGTGAGGTGTTTTATCGTGTTGTGACTGAAGCACTCGGGCAGTCTTAGCCGGTCACTCCTCAGCCTATCCTGTATAAGTGTTGATGATAAAAATATATTGTAAGTGTTTCTGGATTGAAACTTTTCAGCATTACTCCAATCAAAATATTTCACCTAGAAATTCATCCTTGATACATTAACGTGATCGCATTCAGATTTTGTTTATAATGCAATTGGATCGTTCAATTACCTGTAGCTTTACATTAAGTTCAATTATCTGTCGCTTTACACTACTTTCAATCATTTGTCGCTTTACAGTACGTTCAATCACCTGTAGCTTTACACTACGTTCAATTACCTGTAGCTTTACATTACGTTCGATCTCCTGTCGCTTTACACTACGTTCAATCACTTGTCGCTTTACACTCATTCAATCACCTGAAGCTTCACGTACGTTCGATCACCTGTCGCTTAACACAACGTTCAATCACCTGTCGCTTTACAGTACGTTCAATCACCTGAAGCATTACCTTTCGTTCAATCACCTGTAGCATTACATTTGTTCAATCACCTGTAGCTTTACATTACACTCAATCACTTGTAGCTTTACACTACGTTCAATCACCTGTAGCTTTACATTACACTCAATCACCTGTAGCTTTACATTACACTCAATCACCTGTAGCTTTACATTACACTCAATCACCTGTAGCTTTACACTACGTTCAATCACCTGTAGCTTTACATTACACTCAATCACCTGTAGCTTTACATCACACTCAATCACCTGTAGCTTTACATTACACTCAATCACCTGTAGCTTTACATTACACTCAATCACCTGTCGCTTTACACAACGTTCAATAACTTGTAGCTTTACACTACGTTCAATCACCTGTAGCTTTACACTACGTTCAATCACCTGTAGCTTTACACCACGTTCAATCACCTGTAGCTTTACACTACGTTCAATCACCTGTAGCTTTACACCACGTTCAATCACCTGTAGCTTTACACTACGTTCAATCACCTGTAGCTTTACACTACGTTCAATCACCTGTAGCTTTACACAACGTTCAATCACCTGTAGCTTTACACTACGTTCAATCACCTGTAGCTTTACACCACGTTCAATCACCTGTAGCTTTACACTACGTTCAATCACCTGTAGCTTAACATTAAGTTCGATCACCTGTCGCTTTACATCACTCAATCACTCGTAGCTTTACATGACGTTCAATTCTACGGGTTCAACAAAAAATGACCAAGGGATGATACAATTGCCAGAACCATCACGCTTTCTTCATCTTTGTGAACATGAAACCTGATTGATCATGAATGTGAGAGTGAGCCCCTCCTTGGGTACAACCCAGTTAACATGGCGATGTAGGGCCCGACGCTGCTGCTCTTGTTCGACAACCATGGCAATACATCCAATTTCACAGCTTTACAACAATTTAGATGAACACTTACATAGATTTCAAGAAAGTTCTTACATACAGTCCCAATACTGAGGTAAGTAACGATCACTTCCGTTACAGTTACTTCCGTTATCGATGGAGGGAAGTAACCGATGAAAATCGCACCTACTACTGATGTCGATAGAAGTAACATTTAATACTGATGTCGAGATAAGAATAGCAATTACTACGGATGCCAAGGAAGTAACAGTCAATAACGATGTAAGTAACACTTATTCCCAATATCATGGAAGGTAACATTAACTTCCAATCTCGAAATAACACTTTCCACCAAAATCTGGGAAAGTAACTAATGTTACCATGTCAACGAAGAAAACGCACTTCCAATAGCGAGGAAAGCAACACTTACTCTCAATATCAAAGAAAGTAACACTTACTTCCAATATCAAGGAAAGTTACCCTACTTCCAACACCAAAGAAAGTAACACTTATTTCCAATATTATATGTTATAGAAAGTAATGCTTACTCCCAATATCAATGGAAGTAACACTTACTTCCAATATCAATGAAAGGAACACCTACTTTCAATACTAAGTAGAGTAACATTTGCTTCCAATATCAAGGAAAATAACACTTACCTGGAATGTTGAGGAAGTATATCTGGATTTCTTCCTTGATTTCTTGGTTGGTCAGACTAGCAACGGTGACACTCAGCTTCTCTGCATCGGCGGCTTCTACGTCCGCAAAGGTTACAGAGCAGCCCATGGCAAGTGAGCACGTCGTGTTCACTTGCTTCACGTCCTCAAGAGTGACGCTGTACGTCATCTCGGTTTCCTCAGATGAGTCTGATGCTTCCTCCCAGGAGAGGGTGACGTCACGGGAGCCCGTTTGCTCGTACGTTACCTTGATTCCTGGGGTTAGAAAGGTAGGCAAACAATGATTAGTAGGTGTTCCCGAGATGCACCATCTTTTCAGATGGTGCGATCGTCTATGGCCTCATGATAAGCTCGTTGAACACGGTTACATAGCAAGCTTTACCCCCCTTAGGGGCAGCTGATTCAACCTGTAGAACGGCATACAAGAAACAGTAAACACGGCCAAGGCAGCGAACGAATTTCTTCTGCTCTTCTACTCTTGCTTTCAGCTCCTTATTTTTTATTGTGCATTAGAATAGCAGCTTCACACCAGGAGACATAAAATGATAAGGTAGATCATGAATCCAGACGATGGAAGCTTCACATATCAATACTTGGTTCTTTAGTTTATGGCATTAGCTGACAGTGAGGGTATGTGACGTATGTGTTCATTCAAAGAGAGGACACAGTCATCATGTTGATCGTGTGTAGAGGAACAGGCTTGAGCTGAACTAGTGATGTAGAGGAACAGGCTTGAGCTGAACTAGTGATGTAGAGGAACAGGCTTGAGCTGAACTAGTGATGTAGAGGAACAGGCTTGAGCTGAACTAGTGATGTAGAGGAACAGGCTTGAGCTGAACTAGTGATGTAGAGGAACAGGCTTGAGCTGAACTAGTGATGTAGAGGAACAGGCTTGAGCT
>SDVV010034068.1:0-11219 GCA_016164225.1 Gammarus roeselii
TCCTGAACGATGGTATTTTGCCACGAGGCATTGTTAGGCAGTATAGATGTGGTTTAGAAGCATTGCTATCATCAAAGAGTATTGATGTGGTTCAGAAGCATTGCTATCATCAAGAAGTATTGATGTGGTTTAGAAGCATTGCTATCATCAGGGAGTATTGATGTGGTTTAGAAGTATTGCTATCAGAAAGTATTGATGTTGTTTGGAAGCATTGCTATCATCACGGAGTATTGATGTGGTTTAGAAGCATTGTTATCATCAGGGAGTATTGATGTGGTTTAGAAGCTTTGCTGTCATCAGGGAGTATTTATGAGGTTTAGAAGCATTGCTATCATCAGGGAGTATTGATGTAGTTTAGAAGTATTGCTATCAGAGAGTGTTGATGTGGTTTAGAAGCATTGCAATCATCAGGCAGTATTGATGTGATTTAGAAGCATTGCTATCATCAGATATTATTGATGTGGTTTGGAAGCATTGCTATCATCACAGAGTATTTATGTGGTTTAGAAGCATTGCTATCATCAGGGAGTATTGATGTGGTTTAGAAGCTTTGCTGTCATCAGGGAGTATTGATGTGGTTTAGAAGCATTGCTATCATCAGGGAGTATTGATGTGGTTTAGAAGCATTGCTATCATCAGGGAGTATTGATGTAGTTTAGAAGCATTGCAATCATCAGAGAGTATTGATGTGGTTTGGAAGCATTACTATCAACAAAGTATTGATGTGGTTTAGAAGCATTGCAATCATCAGAGAGTATTGATGTAGTTTAGAAGCATTGCAATCATCAGGGAGTATTGACGTGGCTTAGAAGCATTGCAATCATCAAGGAGTATTGATGTAGTTTAGAAGCATTGCTATCAAAAGAGTATTGATGTGGCTTAGAAGCATTGCTATCAAAAGAGTATTGACGTAATTTAGAAGCATTGCAATCATCAGAGAGTATTGATGTAGTTTAGAAGCATTGCAATCATCAGGGAGTATTGACGTGGTTTAGAAGCATTGCAATCATCAGGGAGTATTGATGTAGTTTAGAAGCATTGCTATCAAAAGAGTATTGATGTGGTTTAGAAGCATTGCAATCATCAGAGAGTATTGATGTTGTTTGGAAGCCTACTGTCGATGGGGATTTTGTTCGTTAGGATTCATTCCCTGTCGCTAAGTATCACTGCCGACGTTAATAGTTCGACCCATGGTGAAGAGGCTACAAATCAGCCGGTGAGAGTAGTTTCGTCCATATGATGGCATTGTGGTTGGATGACGCAACAGGCACCATGTAATAACAATGACGACGAGTAACACGACTTGAAGCAAGCATTCAGGAGAACTATTTGATCAGGGTTTGTTTGTTGGGGCGTTATTCGCAATGGAGGACAAGCGCTAAGAGCAACACAGCGTCTTTTGGCAACACTGACTCGCTTGCAGACGGTGGAGGGGGAGGGGAAGAAGGTGAAGCATGGTGAGGGAGGCGAAATTGGTGAGGTAGGTGAAGTTGGTGAGGGAATTGAAGTTGGTGAGGAAGGTGACGCTGGTGAGGGAATGAAGTTGGTTAGGGAGATGAAGTTGGTGAGGAAGGTGACGTTAGTGGGAGAAGGGAAGTTTTTTGGGGAGGTGAAGTTGGTGAAGAGGGTGAAGATGGTGAGGGAAGTGAAGTCGGTTAGTGAGGTGAAGTTCATGAGGAAGGTGACGTCAGTATGGCAGGTAAAACTGGTGAGGGAGGTGAAGTTGATGCGGTAGATAAAGTTGGTAAGGGAGGTGAAGTCGGTGAGGGAAGTGAAGTCGGTTAGGAAGGTGAAGTTGATGAGGAAAGGGTCGTGAAGTGGGGAGGTGAAGTTGGTGATGGAGGTGAAGTTGATAAGGAAGGTGAAGTTGGTGAGGGAGGTGAAGTTGATGAGGAAGGGGAAGTTGATGAGGAAAGTTACGTTAGTAGGGAGGTGAAGTTGATAAGGAAGGTGAAGATGGTAAAGGAGGTGAAGTTTGTGAAGGTGATGAGAAAGATGACGTTAGAGGGGGAGGTGAAGTTGATAAGGAAGGTGAAGTGGGTGAGGGAGTTGAAGTTGATGAGGAGGTGGAGTTGGTGGGAGATGGGACGTTCGTGTCAATTGAAGTTAGTGTGGACGGGAGGGTCGAGAGAATTTGGTGTGAGTAGGAGGGCAGAAGTGAAATTGTTGAAGGGAAGGATAGGTTTCTGCGCGGAAGAGGCAATTGGGATGATATTGCTACGAAAAAGGAAGATGAGGATCACCTCAGACACTCGACTGCAGTGCTTAAGGAGACACAATGCGATGGGCCACAAACTAACTGTTCTTAAATCCATTAGGGAACTGTTTGGCGCTTTTAAACGTCACAAAGAGCCAACGGGACAGAGAAAAGGAACTTACGGACGGGAAAGAGAAAAAGAATCTTACTCTACGTGGCCTTCTTTTGAACGCACCTCATTGCACATAACTTTCTTTGGAGCGCACCCTACTGTACATTACCCTCATTGGAGCGAACCCTACTGTACATTACCCTCATTGGAGCGCACCCTACTGTACATTACCCTCATGGGAGCGCATCCTACTGTACATCACTCTCTTATGAGCGCACCCTACTGTACATTACTCTCATTGGAGCGCACCCTACTGTACATTACTCTCATTGGAGCGCACCCTACTGTACATTACTCTCATTGGAGCGCACCCTACTGTACATTACTCTCTTATGAGCGCACCCTACTGTACATTACTCCCATTGGAGCGCACCCTACTGTACATTACTCGCATTGGAGCGCACCCTACTGTACATTACTCTCATTGGAGCGCACCCTACTGTACATTTCTCTCTTTGGAGCGCACCCTACTGTACATTACTCTCATTGAAGCGCACCCTACTGTACATTACTCTCATTGGAGCGCACCCAACTGTACATTACTTTCTTTGGAGCACACCCTACTGTACATTACTCTCTTTGGAGCGCACCCTACTGTACATTACTCTCTCTGGAGCGCACCCTACTGTACATTATTCTCTTTGGAGCGCACCCTACTGTACATTACTCTCATTGGAGCGCACCCTACTGTACATTACTCTCTTATGAGCGCACACCCTACTGTACATTACTCCCATTGGAGCGCACCCTACTGTACATTACTCTCATTGGAGCGCACCCTACTGTACATTACTCTCTTTGGAGCGCACCCTACTGTACATTACTCTCTTTGGAGCGCACCCTACTGTACATTACCCTCATTGGAGCGCACCCTACTGTACATTACACTCATTGGAGCGCACCCTACTGTACATTATCCTCATTGGAGCGCACCCTACTGTACATTACTCTCATTGGAGCGCACCCTACTGTACATTATCCTCATCGGAGCGCACCCTACTGTACATTACCCTCATTGGAGCGTACTCTGCTCTATATAGCCTTCTTTCGAGTGCACCTTATTGTAAATACTTTTTTTTAAGCGCACCCCATACTGTACATGACCCTCTTTGGAGGAAACCCTACTGTAACCTGTACAAGATTCAACTTGGAGCTCACCCTACTGTACAAGATTATCTTAGGAGCGCACCCTACTGTACAAGATTATCTTAGGAGCGCACCCTACTGTACAAGATTATCTTAGGAGCGCACCCTACTGTACAAGATTATCTTAGGAGCGCACCCTACTGTGCAAGATTATCTTAGGAGAGCACCCTACTGTACAAGATTATTTTAGGAGCGCACCCTACTGTATCCAAACATGCTCTTTTGGAGATTACCTTTCTGTATATGAGCCTCTTTGGAGCGCGTCCTACTAAACATGACCAAGTTTGGAGCCCGTCCTATTGTATACGACCGTCTTTGGTGCGTACCCTACTCAACATGACAAGTTTAGAGGCCGTCCTACTGTATAAGACGGGCGTTGGTGCCTACCCTACATTACATGATCATCTTTGGAGCGCACTCAACTGTACATGACTACCTTCATAGCGCGCCACTCACTGCACATGACCCTCATTGGAGCACACTTTATCTGCATTACTTCCTTTGGTAGCGCACCTTACTGTTCATGACCTTCTGTGGAGCGCACCCTACTGCACATGATTCTCTTTGAAGCGCGCCCAACTGTACACGATCTTCTTTGGAGGGCACCTCATGACCATCTTTGCTGTGCGCTGTTTTTTACATGACTCGTGTTGGAATGCACCCAACTACACATGACTCTCTTTAGTACGCGTCCGATAGTACATGACCCACTTTTGTACTTTGGTGCGCACCCTATTGTACATGACCTTGTTTTAAGCGCACTCTATCGTACATGACCCTGTTTCAAGTGCACCCTATTGTACATGACCTTGTTTCAAGCGCACCCTATTGTACATGATCTTCTTTCAAGCGCACCCTATTGTGAATGACCTTCTTTCAAGCGCACCTTTCTGTTATTGAGTGCTCACCTGTTTGCACATGACCATCTTTGCGACGCACCCTCTTTGGAGCGCAGCCAACAATACATGACCCTCTTTGGGGCGCACCCCGCTCTGTGGCCCTTTTTGGGGAGCACCACACTGAACATGACCCACTTAGGGAGGCACTCAACTGTACATGACCCTCCTCGGGGCGTACCCCAATCTATGAGACTCTTCCGGAGTATACCCTACTGTACATGACCAGCAATGACGTTGCAAAACGTAGTCCAGCAATGACACCGGTCACCATTGGTTTACCGAGCAATGAAACTGAGACTACCTCAGATGAACATCGTGGGTGGGTGGCTTTCTTGTCAGGTGCTGATTTCAGTTGTTTCGAGTAACATCGCTAAATGATCTCTCCCACTACAACCATTCCCTTTCTTGGTCTATTAGAACCAAAATTACGCAGACACGAGATGCTCTCTTAGACGTTCTACTTCAGAACTGATCTTATTAGCTACTAACAAAAGGCGACCCAGTTTGGGCCAAAAGGCCTATTGTTGTTTTCCTACTCTCATGAACCCCTGCCAACACTTGTAAACATGACCCTCTTTCGTGCGGATCCCTCTGTACATGACCTTCTTTGAAGCGCATGCTACTGTACATGACTCTGTTTGTGCGCACTCTACTTTACATGACCTTCTTTAAGACGCACCTTTTTAGAGTGCACTCTACTTAAAACGACCCTTTCTGGCTCGTACCCCACTATACATGACCCACTTTGGGGCGCACGCTACTAAACATGACTCTCTTTGAGGTCACTCTAATTTTCATGACCCTCCTTGGAGTGCACCATACTGTCCATGACCTATTGTTAGGTGCACTCTAGTGCACGTGTTCCTCTTTGGAGTGCACCATACTGTCCATGACCTATTGTTAGGTGCACTCTAGTGCACGTGTTCCTCTTTGGAGTGCACCATACTGTCCATGACCTATTGTTAGGTGCACTCTAGTGCACGTGTTCCTCTTTGGAGTGCACCATATCTACGTGACCCTCTTTGGGTAGAACCCCACTCTACATAACCCAGTTCGAGCATACCCTGCCGTGACCAACCCTCTATGAGGGTCTATCTACTGTACATGACCTTCTTTTTGAGGCACTTTACTCTGCATAGCCTTCTTTGAAGAGCACCCAAATGTACATGACCCTCTTTAAGGGGCACGTAAGTGTACATGACCCTTCTGTGTGGTACTTACATAACTGGACCTTCTTTGAGAGGCACCTTAGTGTGTATCACCCTCATTCAGGAGCACCCTAGTGTATATTACCCTATTCGGAGGGCACACTACTGTGCATTACTCTCTTTGGGGAGCACCTGAATGTGCATGACCGTCTATGAAGGGCACCCTACTTACTTTACCCTCTTTCGGAGGTACACTACTAGACATGGCCTTCTTTAAGGGTCCCTTAATGTACATTATCCTCTACGAGGCGCGCCTAACTGTACATTACCCTCTTTGAAGCTCACCCTACTCTACATGACCCCTCATCAGGGCGCGCCCAGCCTTATATCACCCTCTTTAAAACTCACCCTGCTCTATATAACCCTCATCAAGGCGCGCCCTACCCTACATTACCCTCTTTGGAACTCCCTCTACTCTAAATGACCCTCATCGAGGCGCACCCTGCCCTACATTACCCTCTTTGAAGTTCACCCCACAACACATGACCCTCATCGAGGTGAGCCTTGCCCTACATTACCCTCTTTGAG
The DNA here is from genome assembly GCA_016164225.1 of Gammarus roeselii. NCBI lineage: Eukaryota > Metazoa > Arthropoda > Malacostraca > Amphipoda > Gammaridae > Gammarus > Gammarus roeselii. Next base: position 6,151 of record SDVV010034068.1, read on the forward strand.
GCACTCCACACTTCACATGCCCCTCATCGAGGCTCTGCTTTACATTGCCCTCTTTGAAGCCCTCCCCTTCTTTACATGACCCTCATCGAGATGCGCCCTGCTCTACATGACCCTCTTTCAGGCCCCCCTCCCTCCCCTACTGTACATGACCTTCATTGAGGCGCGCCCTTCCCTACATAACCCTCTTTGAGGCACCTCCTACTATACATGACTCTCTTTAAGACGGAACTTACCCTCGCAAGACGGACCTTACCCTCGCCCCTCGTCACCAGAAGAGTTCCATCCCACGATGTCCCCGCCGCGCAGTCGTTCCAGAGCAAAATTATCCTCTTTCAAATGGCAATGACGCAAGTTCACGATTCTCGACGTGGGAGTTAAAAATTCGTTGCCAGAACTAAAATGTTTCAGTCTAGACACGAGCAAAGGAGGCCAGAGTCACCCATCTGGAACTTCCATTCAGCGAGCTTTGAAATCCAGACACGTCCAGAAATTTTCCAACGGCTCGAAGGTATTGTAGGAATGAATGCATACATATAGTATAAAGTCCCACAACCTTTTACTCCTGACCTGGAGGGTGGCAAGCAAGAATTCTTCTTCTTACTTCTCACCCGGAGGGTGGCAAGCAGAAAGGTTTCTAACAAAATTAAACTGTCCATTCATACTCTGACGATTTGAAGCGGCACCGGAATGAAAAGGTCACGTGACAAGGCCTACAAGGCTCATGTCTCACGTGATTAGGACCGACATGGTTACGAAACACAGCCTGACAAGGTCGAGTGGCAAAGCGTGGCAAAGTCATGTGACTTCAGAATTATTCTTCTTACTAGGCATGGTCACGAGACAAGACCTGGCAACGTTATGTGTCAAAGCCAGACCAGGTCAGGTGACAGTGACTGACGAGGTCATTCGAAAAGACCTGACAAGGTCACGGGCATGATTGACTAGGTCTAGTGACTAGGGCTGGCACGGTCATTTCAGAAGTCCTGACAAGGTCATATGACAAAGCCTAACTCTGTGCCGTGCCAAGTCCTAACAAAGCCACGTAACAAGGCCTAACAAAATCCCGTGACAACACCTGGCAAAAGCTTTGCAGTCATCAAGGGAGGGGAGGGGAGGAGCAAGATATGCTCCTCCCCAACACGAAAATCAGCACCAACACTTACTTTCACGCAAGTCGCAATGAGATAATAGTAAGACATTAGCAGCAGGAGAGGGTGAAGAAGTACTGCAATCACTGTAGAGTTTGATGTTACCACGTGAAAAAAATATCCGTCGGGAATGAATACTAATATTTTCACAAACAATTTTGGCAATGTAAGATTTTTCTTTACAAGATGAATATCGTTCATTGATGAAGGTGCGTCTCTTTTATGGGAACACGTACGGGAAAAATTGGGGGAAATAATATATGGATGGAATTCCAACAAAAAAATTGTAAAAAACGTAGGTATATACGTAAAATAGTGACATTTATTTCTGCCTGCGATAAATATGAACAAATAAAGCTGTGTTGACGAGCGTCGTAGCTGTGTTGACGAGCGTCATCAACAGATGTGTTGACGAGCGTCGCAGCTGTGTTGACGAGCGTCGTCAACACAGCTACGACAACTTTCAGTACACAAAATGAGCGTACTTGACGAGCGTCGTCAACACAGCTGCGACAACTTTCAGTACACATTATGTGTATTTATGGAAATACAATATTATGCAATATGGAAATTCGTACCCTTGCCAATAGATAATCGCTAATGATACAAACGACTTTACCATGCTATTATGACGGACTTATTATCAATAACATCATTGCCAATGATACAAACGACTTTACCATGCTATTATGACGGACTTATTATCAATAACATCATTGCCAATGATACAAACGACTTTACCATAGTATTATGACGGACTTATTATCAATAACATCATTGCCAATGATACAAACGACTTTACCATAGTATTATGACGGACTTATTATCAATAACATCATTGCCAATGATACAAACGACTTTACCATGCTATTATGACGGACTTATTATCAATAACATCATTGCCAATGATACAAACGACTTTACCATAGTATTATGACGGACTTATTATCAATAACATCATTGCCAATGATACAAACGACTTTACCATGCTATTATGACGGACTTATTATCAATAACATCATTGCCAATGATATAAACGACTTTACCATAGTATTATGACGGATTTATTATCAATAACATCATTGCCAATGATACAAACGACTTTACCATAGTATTATGACGGACTTATTATCAATAACATCATTGCCAATGATACAAACGACTTTTCCATAATATTAGGACGGACTTATCAATAACATCGATGCCAATAACAAATTATAATATCCATAATAAACAAAACTACTCAAACGAGTTTGATCTATTCAAATTATTTCAATTATTTGACTTTCTCAACAGCTGATGCAAGGCCTTGAACGATAGCGTGAGTGCAGTCGTAACTTACGACGACAGCTGTTGCTGCAGCTGTAGAGATATAAAAGACTCTCGCGCAGCTGTTTCGGCGGTCGCCTATTTTGAGGGTAGCGCAAAGCCAGTAGCTAAGAACCACCGAGGGAGTAGTTTGTCCCCCCGACCGCTTGGGGAGTGGCAATTTCATTATTTAACTACAGGAAGTATTTACCAACAAGTAGCATTTAACTACATTCATCTGATTAGAGGAGATATTTTTGGGATCTGACGGGAAGGCGACTGCACGGCTTATGCGGTTTTAAAAAAAAAGGTTTCAATAGAGCGTTATGACATCGGAGGTAAGTTAATTAGGCACTCAAAAATATGACGGTGAATGCATGGATAGGTGAGGTACAACAAAATGTTTCAGATACTGGGTGAACGTAATTCCATGGATAAATTGGGCCCGGAAGACTATTAAATGCACTGTGGATGGGACTTCCTGGATATGTGAGCGTTTGAAAAGGCTTCAGCAAAATTATTTTAGATAGAATGACACGTCTTAAAGTTACCAAAGTTCCCTGAAGTGCAGTTGATATGTACCACGTCTCTTTCAGCGTTCATTGCTCTGAAGACAAACTTAATGTTACCGAAATTCCCTAAAACACAAATGATATGAGCCGCGCCTTTAATGCATTCGCTGATCTGAAGACGAATTTAATGTTACCGAAATTCCCTAAAATACAAATGATACTAACCATGTCTTTGGTGGCACTCGCTGCTCGGAAGACGAATTCTACCAATTGAATATAACAGAAAGAAATCATCTTGGGGAGTAAGGGAAGAAAAAGTCATGTCACTAACTTCGTTGAAAAGTGGAATAATTCAACAGCTGAAGCTTCCATCATGACGTATAGAAATGGAGTAGTCATAGCAAATTTACTCAATCGGTCAACGTCAATCCTGCACTACAGGAAAAGTGTACACGAATAATTCTTGCACGAAATGAGCAGCGTATTATTGCTACACCTCCAATTGGTCTATATTACTCTTACCACTGACATCACCGCCGAACTAAGTTCACTCTATGAGTCATAATGTCTTGTATATTTTGAAGGGAACGGGTGGCGATCACGCGCGACAAGAAGAGTGTATGAAATAAGCAAATATTTGTGGAGGGAAATTCAGGGTATTCTTGGGACACCTTCAATTCGTCTATGTTACCCAAACCATTCTATTCCTTACCACACTGGTCTAGTCACCACAGCGGTGGCCTTTTCCAAGATGGCGGCGCCTCTGCAAATTTGGCCGCCGGCGTGTTTTCCGCTGCCAGAAGACGAGACTTCGAGCCCGCGCGACCATCGCTTTATTCCTTTACTCAAGCAGCCACCAAGTTAAGTAAGCAGGCGGTGTGAGGGCTATACACTGCTTTACACTACTCTATATATGCATTGATGGCGTGAGGCTAAATTTAAAAGGCTTCATTTGGGCCCCCAGCGCTGGTGCCACTTTTACCAACGGTCATAAATTGTTTACGGGTGATGATGAAGCTGATGATAGTGATGGAAAAGAGGATAGTGTTATACAGAAGTTGATTTGTCGCATGCCTGTAGTTGATAGTGGATAGTAAGGGTGTTGAACAAAAACAACCGCGAGTTTGGTCAAAGTTGCATCAAAAAATAATCAATTTTCTTACAGTCAGAGTGACTAATCGTTTTAGAAATTTCTCAAACCCTTGACAATGTACAATATAGTCCCTGAAACATATTACTGTATTATTTTGAACGGGTATCAAGACATCAACACTCAACAGTAACAACCAAAGCGTGAAGGCGTGCTGGACAACACTTAATTATATCGAGAAGCTCTGACGTCAAATCGTCCAATGGCTGTATGATGTGATCCATCAACACGCATCTTAGTATACATACATCAAATTAGTATCATTATGTACTAATGGTTATTATTCGAGATCTATTGGAATATGTATCTTGTTAATGATGTTGAAACTGATCAATCGCTGCCCGGGTTACATCGATGCTAGTAGATTTTAATGACCGACCGGCATCTGTTCATGGCTCGAGGATGTAACGCGACAAATCAAACTTTTCTTCGTGAATGGATGTGAAAACAGCGGTGTCGTTACACTAAGACCATTCATTGGAACAGCGGTGTCGTTACATTAAGACCATTGAAACAGCGGTGTCGTTACACTAAAACCATTCATTGGAACAGCGGTGTCGTTACATTAAGACCATTGAAACAGCGGTGTCGTTAAACTAAGACCATTCATTGGAACAGCGGTGTCGTTACATTAAGAACATTCATTAGAACAGCGGTGTCGTTACACTAAGACCATTCATTGGAACAGCGGTGTCGTTACATTAAGACCATTCATTGGAACAGCGGTGTCGTTACACTAAGACCATTGAAACAGCGGTGTCGTTACATTAAGACCATTCATTGGGACAGCGGTGTCGTTACATTAAAACCATTCATTGGAACAGCGGTGTCGTTACATTAAGACCATTGGAACAGCGGTGTCGTTACATCACGACCATTCATTGGAACAGCGATGTCATTACATCAAGATCATTCATTGGAGTGTTGACGAATATGAACATTCATAGTGTA
>SDVV010034069.1:0-11218 GCA_016164225.1 Gammarus roeselii
ACCCTATCATGCTTTAGTCCTCAGAATGCATGAACAGTTCCGGCACATATCACCGATCACTGTGTCACACCCTATCATGCTTTAGTCCTCAGAATGCACGAACAGTTCCGGCACATATCACCGATCATTATGTCACACCCTATCATGCTTTAGTCCCCAGAATGCACGAACAGTTCCGGCTCATATCACCGATCATTATGTCACACCCTATCATGCTTTAGTCCTCAGAATGCACGAACAGTTCCGGCACATATAACCGATCATAGTGTTACACCCTATCGTGCTTTAGTTCTCAGAATGCATGGACAGTTGAGGCAAGAATTGCGACCTAATAAGTTAACAGATTTGTGAAACTGAGGCTTCTTCGCGCCTCACGCTTTAAACAATGACATTTATTTGGTCGCAATAAATATGCTCGAAGACGAAGCAGCGGCCGAGCACCTTTGACGAAATAGCTGTCTTTAGATGGTCCTAAACACATCACCGACTTGATGAGGGTCATGTACAACAATGCATGCCTCTGAGATGCTGATTAGTATAATAGAGGCACATTTTATAACAGACTAAATCACTGCATTGCCCCCGTTAATGACAGCAAAGTGCCTTAACTCCTGTACGCCACCTTTCTTTACCTGACAGTCGTTTGATTTATGAGGTCAGCGGTGCCACAGAACAAGTATGAATGACAAACAAGCATAGGATATGTCATAGGATGCTATGCAAAAAAAATTGAATAAAAGCTACTACGAAAATATACAGAAAAAAAGGCTGTGCAAAGCAGAAACAGCAAATTACTATATATGTTGCTTGTTGCTGCACGCCCAACAGTGCAGGATATATAGGAGCAAAAAGTGCCGTGATCAATAACGTAAAACATAGACATTATCTTATTAACTACAGTTACCATACAACGTTTAAACAAGAAAATCAAAGACAAGCTCTGCAGCAAGACCAATGCGTCAACGTTCTAAAACTGTCGATTACACCGTTCACTGAAATACAGGTAGCGATTAATTAGGCCTGTATTGTAGCTCAATAATCATGCTACCTATTGAAATAAAAAATACATTTGAACTTGGAATGGAAAATTGGAGTTTGATCGATTCGCCAAGTAGCTCTTGATTTTTTTTTTCATTTGTCTGTCTAATGGCAATCTTCAGCACAGCATTCTTTCACGCAGAGGAATTATCTTCTCTGGAGCGGAAATTGATGTTCACTTGGTATGCAGGTATTATGGACGCTAAAAAACTAAAGTTGAACGGAATACTTTTTTAATAATGAATTTATTTTACCGTCTTAAACAACAATTCATTCATCGTTACTGTCTAAAAACAGATGTTAACCTCCTCAAGCACAATTTATTTTTAACATTCCAAACAGATTCTCGCTTTACTGATATAAAAAACATCTTACCGACAATAACCCTTTATTTTTACAGTCAATTACAAATTTCATGTTCAACATCGGAAGTATTGGGAGTAAAATATATTCTTGTAACGAATACACGGTCCACTGCAGGATGGATTCCGACGACAAACTGAGCCGATTTGGTCTGAAGATAGGCAAAATTACCATATGATCGGGTTCGAGAATATTTCTGGATTGTCCTTACTAGGAACGACTGCAGTCCGAAAAATCTAGTCTTTTTGATGCGAATGAAGCAGCCTGGCGTCGGTTGTAATCTTGCGGATGCCGACCACCAGACGATCGAAATGGCAGATATCGTTTAAAGACAAACTCTGCAAGAAAATTTGTAACTAATACCAAATATCGTTGCTGATACCTACTACAACATTCCAACAACCGGCCTGACTCACCCCTTTCGATGTATTTACGGAAAATTGATTTCCCAATTTTAAATCAATCTAAATTTGAGCAAACGAATAAGTTGAGCATCTGTACGTAAAACCTAAATGTTGAGCATCTGTATGTTACACCTATATGTTGAGCATCTGTATGTTGCACCTATATGTTGAGCATCTGTATGTTGCACCTATATGAAGAGCATCTGTATGTTGCACCTATATGTTGAGCATCTGTATGTTGCACCTATATGAAGAGCATCTGTATGCACAACCTAAATGTTGAGCATATGTATGTTACACCTATATGTTGAAAACGTATATGTTGAGCACCTAAGCCTTAATGCAAAAAACTAGCAAGTTTACTAAGGAAGAACTGCAAACAGACACTGTTATTGCTAGGTCTTGAAGGCGTTGTACTAAGTATTTTAAAATTTTATTGACTATGCTAAATAAAACAACTTCTCCAAACTTAGTTGTTCCCAAAAGCTTTCCATAGTTGAACCGGAATGACAACATTAGTCAGTCACAGGTCACCTATAACACATCATGATATATAAATACATCATTTTACCTATTCTATGGAGGAATGGATCTTAAAAAGGCACTCCTTCCGAAAGAAAATGAGTAATCATATGTAAGCTAAATCAAGTGTGGAGGTAGCGAGAGAGCTGTGGAGGTAGCGAGAGAGCTGTGGGGGTAGCGAGAGAGCTGTGGGGGTAGCGAGAGAGCTGTGGAGGTAGCGAGAGAGCTGTGGAGGTAGCGAGAGAGCTGTGGGGGTAGCGAGAGAGCTGTGGAGGTAGCGAGTTTGACACGGCCCTGATGTGCGTTCCCGTCCTTGACCTCTCATTGAGAAACGGGATGGTCGTATGTGGTGGGGAGGGCCCGGTTACTCTGACGCAGCTTAAGTAAACTGGTTAACGCTGTTAGTCCCTGCTACTGACACTGATCTCGGACCTCACGCCTGACCAGAACTGTGTGTTGAGGGGGCTCGTCCGGATCTTGAAGCGCCAAAGGGCTAAGTAAGTTTATTTGAGTGTGAATGTATGAGAAGAGTGTGAGGTGCACCTTGCTCTCCGCCACCTCTCTTTCTGAAAATTTGACCTAGTGTCTGTATCTGTAAAGTTTTACGATTATGCTGCACTCCTTTTTATTAGACGAGTGAGTCAGTGATCAATCAAAAGCATACTATTGCTATGTAGCTAATTATATTTGAAATATAACAAACACCAACTCAGTCAAGGCGATTTGAGTCTACGCACCCAGAATGAGAACGTTCCCAGCTACTACCAAATCAATTCACTGCCCTCGAATCGATAGAGTTAATGAAATTGCTAGTTATTGACATAATTGTTTTGGCATGTTCATTTGTCTTGATACATGGCAAAATTGATTGGTAAAACACAAACTTGTGAGACTCCGGAGTCGACCCTCTTTGATATCGTTCCTCCCTCTTCTTCTAGGGCCATTGTCTGCTTCACCGTTCATTCCTGCCGCCGCTCTCCTTGTTATCAATACTATGATGTTATAAGTGCCCTGGCGATGCTTTGTTAGCATGCTATTAGTGGAGTGTGGCCTGCTCCAGATGGGCAGTTTCTCTCCGACTATGATGTTTCTTGCTTGTAAGACATCTAGGATTGTTTCATTACTTTCCAAACGGCGACCATCACAGTCTCTTAACAATGCTCGCAAGTGAGGTTGTTTATTGATGTGTCATTCTTCAGACAATTTCCAGCATTTGCTAGACTACGGAAATGAATTACCTTATAATAATAATATCCAAGCCAATAGAATTTAAGGGATTTCTTTCTAAGATCAATCAGATATTATTTCTCGCAATCCACATTTTGTTAGCCTTATCCACCAAACCGCAGGAGATCACAAACTTTTCCTAGCCTCTGCAACAAAAGCAGAAGGTCTTCAGTCGTAGCCCCAACCTATGTTCGTCTAACAGCCTCACAACTACCAGACGTTTTCCTTCTACAGCTGCTGCTGCTGCTGCTTCTTCTTCTTCTTGTCATCTCATGAGCAACAACTGATTTTATTATCAAGCATTTTTTTGTGGTCACCTCACGACCACCAGCTGTTTTGCTTCTCAAGTCTCTTCTTCTTGTCGTCACCTCACGACTACCAGCTGTTTGGCTTCTCAAGTCTCTTTTTCTTGTCGTCACCTCACGACCACCAGCTGTTTTGCTTCTCAAGTCTCTTCTTCTTGTCGTCACCTCCGCCAAAGAGTGAAGCGAGACCAGCAAAGAGCGCTACGCCCCCCGCTACTAATGCTCCAACAAGCACCTTATCGCCTGTGCTCAGCCCTTCATCTTTATTCTTCTGCGGCGGCCCAGATGCGAACCCTGAAGCCGATGACATCCTGTACAGATCACCATTGTAGGACGTGTATCCTGGAGATGAACTGCTGAAATGCCCAACACTTGAGGAAGTTGGACTTCCATAAGTTCTGGTTGCAGCTGTGCTGCTCAATATCGCTCCTGAGGAATGTCCAACACTCGAGAATGGAGTTGCATAGGTCCTGTAAGAAGCCGCGTTGCTCGATAACACATTTGCAGAGGCGAATCCCGAAGTTCTGACATTGGTGGTCGAACTTGGAGTCGTGACAGGGGTGATAGTTTTAGACTTGACAGCAGGAGCTCGTTCTACGACCTCGATTTTGGTCGTTACAATTTTGCGCGCTATTGCACTGTATCCAACGGCTTCGTGATCGTAGTATCCTAAGTCGTATACTTCGTACCCTTCTTCGTCATCATCATCGTAGCTTTCAGCTTTGACCACTTCAACTGGCTTGTTTGTCTTCTTGATTATGTGTGTATTATTGAATGTTCCTGCGGGCCCATCACGGAGCATTGTAGGACACCTTTTCTCTAGAATCTTTTTTGTTCTCTGCAATTTGTAAGGACTTGGACATGCGTTTTTAAAATAGTTGAACCTGTGGCAGGCACAAGATTTGTATGTGCCATCCGGTTGGATGAGGGTGTTTGCAGATGAGTGGTCATTCGCTTGAATTTTGCAGTTCAAATAGAGCCATTTCTCTTTATTGATATCCACTTCAACTCCTATTTCAAGAACATGCTTCACGTTATCGGAAAATGTAGCTGCATAATGCTTGCTGGCGAGCTTCATCATGGGCATCCGATGTCCGCCCTCGTCCACGAGAGTCAGAAACTCGTATTCATTGTTAGTCAAGAGTACCCTGGAGTAAATGAATTCTCCATTTTCTTGCTGGTCTATGTAGTAGAGGTACGGGCCAAGCTGTTGAAGTGCGGTCTTCCAGTCTAAGGTGAAACTCACGTTACCGTACATGTTGTTCTCGTTCATGGGCCTTGTTGGAGCAAACCAAAGAACCTGTGAAAGAAAACTAACACAATCAAGGTCCGGAGGAATTAATAAGTACGCATTAATAAACCAGACCTCGTCGCATGGGAACAAGGTACCTTCAATCAGGTTCTTGAGCGCTAATAGAGTCAAGCGGTGCAGGTGTCAAAGCAATATTTTTATTGCCGATGAATAAATAATTTTTCTGCCGATCAATTACCAGTGTTCCGAAATTTACTTGCGGAGCTTATCAGCCATGGCACTGGGGATCGATCCTATTGACGAAGATATTTTGAGGCCCTAGGGAACAAGCGAGGGTAGCAACTGCAAGAGCAATCTGAGTCTGAACATGTGCTCTTAAAGGGACGTGTCGTTCGGTAGAGATGCACATTAGGCTCAATAAGTGAAAGAGCGATCAGAGTCTAAACATGTGCTCTTAAAGGGACGTGTCGGTCGGTAGAGATGCACATTAGGCTAAATAAGTGAAAGAGCGATCAGAGTCTGAACATGTGCTCTTAAAGGGACGTGTCGGTCGGTAGAGATGCACATTAGGCTCAATAAGTGAAAGAGCGATCAGAGTCTGAACATGTGCTCTTAAAGGGACGTGTCGGTCGGTAGAGATGCACATTAGGCTAAATAAGTGAAAGAGCGATCAGAGTCTGAACATGTGCTCTTAAAGGGACGTGTCGTTCGGTAGAGATGCACATTAGGCTCAATAAGTGAAAGAGCGATCAGAGTCTGAACATGTGCTCTTAAAGGGACGTGTCGGTCGGTAGAGATGCACATTAGGCTAAATAAGTGAAAGAGCGATCAGAGTCTGAACATGTACCCTTAAAGGGACGTGTCGGTGGGTAGAGATGCACATTAGGCTAAATAAGTGAGACAAAAAAAGGAGCAGATCATGGGTTACTAACGGGCACCAAAACTGAGTGTGGGGAATTGTGTCGGTGAGACGGCTACAGAAAAGAGTGAAGTGGGACGTCGAATATGGTAGGATCCATTACGTAAAAACTTTGAGTTACAAATATAACAAGTACCTACGAAGGCAGCCAACGCACATCAATTCAGGTATGCATCGGTGCTCTTGTCGTTCCAGGGGAAGGGGTAAAATTTGATGGAGAATATGAACAAAATGTCAAGGGAACGAGCAGCCTGAAGGGGGGAGGTATGTCTAAGTTACGGCAAGACACAAGAATGTCAGCGTTACCTAACAATCGAAGTTGCTTTTAAACATTCGGTACACGATAAATAAACAATAGCAAGCAATCTTCGACTTCCGTTAACTGAGTGAGGGTTTTGTTCTCCTTTCGGAGAGGAAGAAGCTGTACGGTGTGAACAACAGGACGCTACAAAAAGGAATATCACACAATTCATGCCTATTATTGTGTCCCGCACTAATCGCATGCCCGTCAACTAATACCCGTTCTTCGAATTTTCTTATTTAGTGTTAGCTACAACGTTCTGAGCCGACAGTTTGAGCCGACGCGGCACCGCGAGTTGTAGTCAGGTAGGGAAGGCGACATCTTGACATCTTGTCGTATTTAGTCAAATGATGTGGTAGAAGCAGCCGTCGCTGAAACTTAAATAACATCGGCGATCGAAAACCTGTGTTGTTCTTGCTGTTGAAACGATTGCTCACATACAATTAGTAAATATAACCATATCGAATTATTGAGTTATTGGTTCAGTCAATCAACCGCCCTTTACAAAATTGATAGTTTTGCATAAACTCCTTCGACTGTGTCTTTGAATCGTCACCCTCCTTACCCTCGCTAGGCTATTCTATACCGTCACCGCATGGCAGCCGTGATCCTCCCGCGAGAGATCCGGGAAAGTAAGTGGATCCACCGTTTATCCATGCATGCAACTCTATGTCACTTCCCTATCACTTCTTCTATTGATTGTTGTCTCGTTTATCATTTATATACAGTTAGTCTAAAACGAAGAAAGAAACAATACATTTTCCACAAGGAATTTTACGTTCTGGGAATTTTGCTACGACCTTACATCGACAAATCAAATTTTGATTATAAAAATATAATTTAAAATTCGTGTTAATATTAAATCGCAACGTAACAGTTTTTCACTAGTGTAGATCTCGAATGAGTATCATGACCGTATTTGCAATTTAGTTGAATTAAGAGAACACCAAGAAGGAACGGCAACCTAACTGCAGCCACGCGACACCAATGATTGCCGGGCGAATAGTTGTTCAGCCAGCAGCTACAACCACTCTTAGAAGCGACCACAGCTGCGATCAATTAAACCTCACACAGGCTATCGACTAACAGTAAAGTCTTATATAGACTTGCAACCTGCCTGATGCTACTAAAACTACAGAGCTACAATGAAAAATAAACCTTGTCTCATTTTGTTGGTGGTGAGCAATTACTTGGTTAGACGGTATTACCCATAATCACACTCCCCTGATCTATACGAATCAGTGGACCCTAGTCCAAACGCTTGTCATCATAGCCATGGCTTGGCTAGACTGTATTACCCATAATCACACTCCCCTGATCTATACGAATCAGTGGACCTTAGTCCAAACGCTTGTCATCATAGCCATGGCTTGGCTAGACTGTATTACCCATAATCACACTCCCCTGATCTATACAAATCAGTGGACCCTAGTCCAAACGCTTGTCATCATAGCCATGGCTTGGCTAGACTGTATTACCCATAATCACACTCCGCTGATCTATACAAATCAGTGGATGTTAGTCCAAACGCTCTGACGTCATCATAGACTCACACACGCACATAATTCAACAATGAAACTGTTTACTGACTGTGACACTTCTACAAGTTTCTCCCCTTGACGTTCAAGTCGAGAGTTTTTGAGACAATCTTGTGAGACATGAGCCTCTGTTTACCGTAACTGGCCATGGCGGGTCTCAGGTGCAGACTCCGAGTGATGGACTCGAGCTCCTCGTACTTGGGGCTGTCCAAAGGTTCCACATCGCTCAAAGACATCATGTTCTTTCAATCCAAATCTGTAGAAGAAAGAACAAATGCTAGAACATTCAATGAGAAATAAAACCAAGCGGGCGCACCTCTTGGATAATATATTCATCATAAGTACGAGGTGTAACTAGGAAAATATTTTCACGAGAATAAGAACACCATAGCTTATCAGTATGAAGCGCTTTCTGCAGGTTTATCTAAGACCCTTGAGGTTGGTATTAGGACTGGAATCTCTCACAAGGTGTTATTTTTTGTACCACTCTCTGGTGGGGGCGGGTGATTATTTCCCATCGATTAGTTCACTAGGAGCCTCTCAGTGACTGTAAAGTGCGGTAAACAAGATGCAATGATGTACCAACGGTTGAGATCTGTGTCCTAGTTATAGTTTCAAGGTCTCTGTGCATGTTAATGCTTTGTTGTGAGGTGGCTCAACCACCTCGCCCCTCCCGTACACAATAGACTGAAAATCAAATCTATGTTTTGAAGAAATGACTCTCATTGACCGTCTGACTCACCGTCACGCTCCATCAGTAAGAAGATAGGCAGAAATTATGAAGACCGATTTAGAATTGATAGAAATTCGGGGCCGACTCATTATTTAGTTGTATAGCGGATACGAGGAGCAATAAGCTACAATGGCCTTCCGTCGACTGCAAAATTTAGTTTTCGTAAAGGCGCGTAGTTGCTAGATCCAGAATACAGCAAATGGCAGCAGTAGGGCGCACACCCACCCATCGATCAATGGTCTGGCACGTCACGCATGCACCAGAGCGCCCAGCAATGCGGTGGCACGTCACCCATGCACTAGCGTGCCCAGAAATGTGCTGGCACGTCACGCATGCACTAGCATGCCCAGCAATGCGCTGGCACGTCAAGCATGCACTAGCGTGCCCAGCAATGCGCTCGCACGTCACGCGTGCACTAGCGCGCTGAGCAATATTGCGCTGGCACGTCACGCATGCACTAGCGCGCTGAGCAATGCGCTGGCACGTCACGCATGCACTAGCGCGCTGAGCAATGCGCTGGCACGTCACGCATGCACCAGTGCGCTGAGCAATGCGCTGGAATTCGCATTGACATCTTCAATGGGATAATCCAAATAATGAAGGAATATACTGTTAAAAGATGACGTGCCTGTACGAAAGGAAACGTCTGTTCCTGGATGGCAGACAGTAAGCAATGTTACACATAACTACTTGGTTTGTAGCAGTGACATCAAACAAACGATGGTCTGTGTGGAATTAGCAAATTCTATGTATGAGGCTTGTAAGTTGAACAGCTATTGGTTCTGCTGTTCCTGACTGCATCGTAAATAGGTCTTTTTGCATCTTCATGGAGCCCAAGGGAGACAGAGGAACTACATCAAAGAATAAAACAATTAGAATCAACTCATAGAAGCGTTTGTGATAGCATAATTAACAGGTCCCGCGCTCTGCACTGTATTCTTACATCCGTGGAGGAACAAAAATACATAAATAAATTATGTTAGAGTAGTTGCCATTTATGCCTTGAACTCAATAACATTATACGAAATTACCTACTCAACGTCCAAAAATTCATCCCACGTATAAGTGATCTTAAGTGTATGAAGTTTGTCTTACAGAATAAGGCAAATTGGATAAACCCCCTTGTTCACATATATTTTTTTCTCTGATGCTTTCTCCAGTAAGAGTGACCAAGAGTAGACACGTCAGGTGAAAGGGCCTATGGCGCTAAAATAGAACTAGGTACCTCAATTATGTCATGTAACAAGTTTGTTGTCGCCACCACCAGCATTTCAGGCTCCTCACATTTGTGTCTGCAGAAGTTCCAATACCCGAGTTTTGAACAATATCGGTACTTGGATATTCTAAAGGGAACGATACTAGTCCAATTCCGATACTTGCACAATGTCATGTAATAAATAAAACAATACATCTCTTGACTTCAACACACTAAATTATCAAACCATAAAATAGTGATGAAATACATAATTTCCATTGCATTAATTCGGACAAAAAATGGCTGCAAAAAAGGCGGTTACATCAGTAGCTAACTCTCAACTTCAGTCCTTTTGAAACGCGGTGAAGCTCACCATGCCATCATACAGATCGCATGCTTTACTGTTGAAGTGCAGCATGACTTATTCGCCTTTTCGTTGTTCGTTGTGTCGAAGCAGTGGTATTCCCCGTAGCAACAGAAGGGAGGCGGCTCTGCTTCGACAGGAAGCACCCTCTTGGCACAAGCACCGCTGTGTACACCACGGGTGTATATACTGCGTCATTCGTGTGGCTGCCAGTTTGCTGGCATCAAGCAGAGGCTACCCGTAAACATTCCCGGAATGAAGCCATATTCTAATTATACTACGTTTGCTGACGTTGACAATGCACGCTATCACTCACATTTTTCTTCTGTTGGATATGGTACGGATGTATCGGGCTTACGATGGCGTACTAAGAGCGACGCTGCATAGCCTTTTCCCTGATCGCGGGGAGCCGTGGCCAGACACGGTCACAGTTGGCAATGTACTGACCTCCATCATGACTGCACGGCTCCGAGCGGGTTGTTGGAGCGAAAGGCACAATCTGACACAAACGAAACCTAAACAGAACAAAGTCTCGCCCAGGTAAGATTATGTTCGTCAACGACGATGGTGCCACGTTCACAAATTATCTGTGTAAATCAAGTTACGGAGGTTCTAAAACAACTTGACCACATTATGTTGGGCCTAAACATCGTTCTAGAAGTACTAGCAGTTCCTAAACAATAGGGTTTTTTACCAAATGGGGTAGCACTAGTCATGACAGAAACTCTTCCACTAATTTCTAGTTACCTTAACGTGTGACACACTGTTTCGCTTCCTATACGTCAATGGCACAAGCAAAATCGTTTCTTACGCCTAACTGGATGCAATTGTACCCTCGGTTGCATGTAATGCGGTCGAGAAGCACAATTAGCTTCAGAAAAACCAAGATAAATTAAAGGGCCAGACCGAGTAGGCATCCAACGATGGGTGGTAGAAGTTCATGCGTCAGCAGCCACTAATAGGCCAGGTATCTTCATTGGCTGCAGGCAACAATCGAATAGCATAATCTAGACAGCAATAGGTCTGCTAGTCGTTGAGTTGACAATACATAAACGAA